>PVJD01005130.1:0-121227 GCA_004026545.1 Mormoops blainvillei | reverse complement strand
TTTCAAATATGTATTCTTCATTCTGACTGGTTCTGTTTTTATGATTTCTGTGTCCTTTTATATGCTTACTGTTTGTTTTTTGAAGTTATTACTGAGTTCATCTATTTTTTCATTAGTTTATTAAGCATCCTTATAACCATTGTTTTGAAGTCTGTATCTGGTAGATTGCTTGCCTCCATTTTGTTTAGTTCTTTTTCTGGAGTTTTGTCCTGTTCTTTCGTTTGGGGTGTTTCTTTCTCTTCTTATTTTTTGTCATTCCCTCTTATCGTTTTTATTTATTTGGGAGATCTGCTATGTGTCTTGCTGTTGTCAGAGGTGCTATAAGGTGTCCTGTGGGGCCAGGTGGTGCGTTCTCCCTCATCACCTGAGCTGGGTCCTTCATGGGATTTCCTCTTGTGGGCTGTGTGTACTCCCCTGTTATAGTTGAGTCTCGATTGCTTTGGCACATCGCTGGGTGTATTGACCCTCAAACTGACTGGCCATGAGGGCTGGTCATGACGGTTGACAGACAAGCTGTTGTTTGGGAGCCGACCCCTCAGAGTGGGAGTTACTTTAGTGGGGCTAGCCAAGTTCGTACTTTGGAAGCCTTGTTTGTGGAGCTGGCTGTGCGGTTCTCTGATGAGGCCTGAAACTGGCCACTAGTGTGTTGCCTCTAGAGGCTTTTGGGAAGTGGCTCAGTGTAGGCCCAGGCTAGCTGCTGCTTGGACCTGGCCTGGGGCCTCCTGGTAGGAGCTGCAGAGCGATGTGTGGCAGGCTGCCACGTGTGCTGGGTTTGAGGCTCCTGGGAGAGGCCGTGTTGTGAATGGAGCCTGGGTGCCGCTTCTCTGCGATCGGCCTAGGTGGGCACCACAGTCTGAGCTGAGGTCAGCGCTCCCTTGTGCCGGGCTTGTGGCTGCTTGGTTGAAGCTTTATTTAAGCCCAGGATGGCTGCTGCTTAGGCCAGAATTGGTGCCGCCTGACGGGAGTTACTGTGTAAGTTTAGACCGGTTGCCCTTTCTGTTCTGCCTGGGGCTGCTTATTAAGAACTATAAGGTATGCTGAGGCTACCCGCTGCTTGTTTAGGGTTTGTGTACCCCCGAGAGATTTTTGGAAAGGTGTGAAGTATAAACTAAAGTAGGTCGCTCCTGCCGAGGAACCTAGAGGGTCACGCTAGCTCGTTGAGTGAGTTGCCTGGGGTAGGATCTCAGGAATCACTAGGGTGGGGTAAATGGTGTTAGCCACGTTGATGGAGAGCACAGATTTGGTGCTTGCCTGTGTTTCATCAGCTGGTCAGAGGGTATCTCCACAAAGGAATTGTGGCACTTGCTAGTTTCTGTCCCCAGAGAAAGCTGCTCCAACCCCTGCCCCTCTAGCCCTTGCCCTGAAGTTAGTCAATTTAGCTGTTTTTCATGTGTTCCTGGTGTTTTCTGAGCTGCTGCCCCAGCACTGGAGCTCAGAGCAGATGAACTTGTGAGCTAGTAAGTCTGTCCATGAATTTTTACAGAGATTGGTTGCAGTCTCCAGCTGCTCCCTTTCCCTTCATGGATACAGTACATGCTGGTTTTCATAGCCAGATGTTGTGGGAACTTCTCTTCTTGGCACTGATAACCAAGGTTGGGGAGTCCAGTGTGGGGCTGGGACCCCTTGCTCCTCATGGAGGACCTCTGCAACCGTGATATCCCTGTGATTCCTAAAGACCACACAGTGGGTGTGGGACCGGCGCATTCTACATCTCCGCCCCTCCTACCAGTTTTATTGTGGCCTCTTTACATCCTTAGTTACATAGGTGTTCTTTCAGTTAGTCCTCAGCTGGTTCTCAAGAGTGGTGGTTCTGTAATTTAGTTGTAATTTTGGTGTGGTCATGGAAGTAGGTGAGCACAGCAATACCTAGTCTGCCAGCTTGACTGGAAGCCTCTAGATTTTATTTTCATAGGAAAGTACATTACTAAAAAATGTCTTGAACAAAGATGTGAATGACTTTGGTCAGTTCATTCTGATTTACTGATATTGTTCATACGATACATGTTTTATGCTATTTTCTCCCTCAGAATTATTTATGCAAATTATTTTGTTGGACTTCATCTTAATTTTAAAATTTTTTGGTTAATAGTGTATGTGAAAGCATCTTAAATAATAGCTCTGTACATGAATGCTTCTCTATAAGACTGTCAGGTCATGATCTTTTTGTACTCTTTCTTAGCATTGGGGGCTGGGGGGAGAAATTCTGTAGCTTCTGATCAGCTTTGGGTACATAGTGACTTCAGTGCTTCGCACAGACATTAACCCCTGTCAGCAGGCCTTACATTGTGTGCTGCAACTGAATGTAGCAGGGTCTGCTTTCACATAGCCAAGCTTCTCGCCTTCAAAGTGTGTGTTCATTCAGCAGAATTCACTCCCAATAATGACATAGCCAGTGTTAGCTGTTAACACTTTCATAGCTGAGTGCTTTCACTTCTTTTTTCTTTTCTCTTTTTTTATCCTCGCCTAGGGACATGCTTATTGATTTTAGAGAGAGGTAAAGGGAGGGAGGGAGGGGGGGGAGAGAGAGAGGGAAAGAAAGAAAGAGACAAACATTGATGTAAGAGAGAAACATTGATCGGTTGCTTCTTATATGCGCCCTAACCGAGGACCGAACCTGCAACCTAGGCATGTACCCTGACTGGGAATTGAACCTGCAACCCTTCGGTTTAGGGGACAGTGCTCCAACCAACTGAGTCACACTGGCCAGGGCCACCTCCTTTTTCTTTACCCCCTTTCTTTGTTGTTGATTCATGTACCAGTATTTCAGTGACTAAATTTAGGAATTTTGTTAACCTCGTTTACTTTCGTTGCAGGTGTTTGAAGCTTTTGGGTTGTACAGAATTAGGAAAGAAGTGAGCTTGATACTTAGAATGCTGCTGGAATGAATAGTATTTTTATGGTTCACTACAGTTCTGCAATGGCTCTGTTACTACTGAGCATTCTCAAGTTTTAAACATTGTAGAAATGGTTGTTGTAGGATCTCTCTACTAGTCAATTTTAAAGATTTTTTTAAAACTTATTTTGATGTTATTTTTAATGGAATGAATCTATTCAACCTTGACACTCTTTAGTATGATATTTTTACTATTGTAATTTCTCATTGGGGTTAGTATCTTTTCTTTCTTCTGTACTTTTCTCTCTCTACCATTTCCTTCCTTGCTCTTTCTTTCAGCTTGGGGAGTCAGAACAGGCTTCGGAGGAGAGGATGCCTGATCTAAGAATGAAAACAAAGGCCCTGGCTGGTGTGACTCAGTGTATTGAGCGCTGGCCTGCAGACTGAAAGGTCACTGGTTCAGTTCCCAGTCAGGGCGCATGCCCGGGTTGCGAGCCAGGTTCCCAGTCGGGGGCCTGTGAGAGGCAACCAGTCTCTGTATCTCTCTCACATGGATGTTTCTCTCCCTTTCTTTCTCCCTCCCTTCCTATCTCTCTAAAATAAATAAATAAAATCTTGAAAGAAAAAGAAAGGACAAGGAGGATTTAGCTAGGCATGAAAGAGAGGGAGAGGGCAGAAGAGATTGCCTAGGGAGAGGTTAAGGGGTAAATAAGTAGTATGGGATTTGGGTAACTAAAAGCTATTTGGGATTTCTAGAACTTGTGTTGAAAGCAGCTTATTTTTACTTGATTTGTTGATTATTTTGTTGATTATTTTGATGTGTCCATAACATATAGACTGTATTGTGACCTTAGGATTTCTCTGTTTTTATAGCCTTTTTAAAAAAATATTCTTTAACTTCCATTCTGGGTTGTGCTAGCCTAATGATAGAAATTCCTACTTTTCTTGGATTCAGTAGCGGGGAGTAGCTACTAGAATTCTAGTGTAATTTCTTGTTCATTTTCTTAACTCCAATGTCTTTTTTCTTCTTTTTTAAGAGGAGAATAAGCTTAAAGTTCTGGTATGATTGTTTCTTGCACTGTAGTGTGTCTCTTGCTATTTAAATTTGTCTGAGGACTTGGTTTTGGTATGGTATTTGAGAGTTTACAGTATGTTTGCTGTATAGAAAATAAATCCTTGTCAATAACTGGAAGACAACTAGATTAATGATCAGAAGAAAGGAATTACATTAGAGACTCCGCCTTTGTCTCAGCCTCTGGGGTTCAGACTCATTAAATTACTTACCAAGTTTCTTCTAAAATGATAGAAATTAGAACACTTTCTTTTCATAGTAAACATTCATGAGTCCAGCTCATAGGTTCTAAACTTTATTTGAATATATTGCATGTATAATAAATGCTAAATATGTGTCACATTTCTCTTTTTGTATATTGTTCTTAATTTAAAATAATAGGGTATAGTGCAGATGGGCCTGATTGTTGCTTCGTACCAATTTGTAAGCTTTATTTTTAAGATAGGAGTTCTGTCCTATTCTTTTTGTGTGCTTTGTATAGTACTAAAAGTATGAAAGATTCTTGTTGATTGTTAATTATCTGAAAATGCCTCTGTTTACTTTAGGTCAAAAATAAATAAACTCAGAGTTTATAATTAATATTTGTATTATGTATTTTGGCCAGATTAAATTTAAGATGGAATTGTTTGTGTTAGCTGGTAAAGAAGTAATTGATATAAAATAGAGTAATTCACTGTATTAGAGGGGAAAAACTTTCTCCTCTTACAGGTATTTGGTTTACATCTGTTATTCAGTAGCCACTTACTTTCAAAATAATTTCTCAAAATTTGTTTTTGTCATTTTCATCAAAAATTTGAATACTAGCTATATCAAGCGCTGTGCTGTTCCTCAGAGTAAAAAGATGACAGTCCTAAGTTGTAGAAAGTTTTTACTGAAGACACATACAAAGATATAAATTGCATATTAGTCTGGTAAGTGCTCTTTATAGAGATACATTACTGCTTCAGCACAGAGTAGAGCATCGATAACATCGAATAGTCTGTGGAAGCTGGAAGCGTGACTCAGTTGACCTTAGTAAGAATTATGAGCTCTTTTGCATCTTGAATCAATAAAGTTTATGTATACACATGTTTCGGGAAAAAATTATCCTTAATTTAACATAGTCCTCTTTACAAATATGCATTCAGCTCTCTGCAATATGTCTTATGTAATGATGACCAGTTTTATGTATCTGTGACATCCTTTTTCTCTAACTAATACTTTTGGAACTCAGGATAAATTGGATCAAAACATTCTTTTGTTCCAAGAAACTAATGATAGTTTATTTGTTGAAAGTTCTGCTTCATAAGAGCCTCTTATATTTATTTAAAATGTATGAAGAGTGGTGATCTCGTCATAGTTATAGATGTATTATTTTTCAAATAAAAATCATAGTACCTATCAGAGATTTAAGAATTTTCAGTACTGTTGTTCACAATATTTCATGGAGCTATAGTTTGGTGTAATAATTACACAATTCTTGGAGTAAATTTTAAACTCTTCTAGTCTTTCCAGATCAAGCTGAGTGTTAGAGTGAAAAGTTGACTAGTGTGTTGGTATACATTTTAGAATGTGAGAAGCATGATATCATTTTGGAGTGTGAAGAGCAGAATCCCCAAACAGAAATTCTAATAACTTACAGCTGAAATCTCTCCACTAAATTCAGTATGTGTTTTTTATTAATCATCATAAATGTCTATGGGATGTGCAGATGTGCTCATTTTATCTTCTGTTTGAACATGCTAGAGAAAGAATAGTGTGTCTTCTAGCCTTTTTTCTTCTTCCAAGGATTTGGCAGTGCTTTTATAAAGTAAATCTAGCTTGAATGTAGCTTAGTGCAAGAATGTTTTTTCCTATTTCAATGGAGAAAATTGCTGTGTAGCCTTCTTAGAGTACCAGTTAGCATCATTTTAATTCTATACCATAGTAAAATAGGTGTGAGTGGATCTGAAGAAGTTAGACATGTTGGTAGTTGCAATTTTAAAAAATATTTATTTATTTTTAGAGAGAGAGGAAAGGAGGGAAAGGAGGGAAAGAAGGAGAGAAACATCAGTGTGTAGTTGCCTCTCATACACCTCCTACTGGGGATCTGGCCTGCAACCTAGGCACATGCCCTGACTGGGAATTGAACCAGCGACCCTTTGGTTCTCAGGCTGGCACTCAATCCACTGAGCCACACCAGCCAGGGCAGTAGTTGCATTTTTTCTTCACCAAAATAGTAATTGCCCTACTAGACTTAATCATGAATGCCTAAGTGTATATGAGCCTGTTAGCTGTCATCAGCAGTGATTTATCCTGACTTGAATGAAGTGTGGTGATGAATTTCCAAAAAAGGAGGACTAGTTGTACCTAGAAATCAGTTTCACTGTTGAATTTAACTTCTGATATTTTCCTTTGGGATCAATTAATTTCAGGATTTATCTGGATTTTTTGAATTCCAAAGGCAAAGAAGGAAATTAGGGTTAATTACACATTTCAGAGAATTAACATTTTGACATATCATTTTATTAAGGATTTTGAACACCAGCAGCTGTTAAGAATCTTTAAAATATGATGCTGACAGTTAAATGTATTTTAAAAATCATAATTTAAAAAATCGTCAGTTTTAATTCATGAATTAATTTTATTGTAAATTTATTCCTGGTGAGAAAAAGCAGTACTTTTTGAGAGTTTGAAGACTATCAGAATTGAAAGTTTACTACTTGCATACAATCAAAACCAGAAACTGTAAAAGAAAAGGTTAATATTGTTGCATTAAAATAGTTTTCTATTTAAAAACGACCATAAACTATGTTAAAAGAAAAATGACAGACTTGGAAATATATTTGTAACATACACAGTAGGCAAAGGGCTATATAAACTCTTAAAATGGATTAGGAAAATAGTTAAATGTCCCAATAACAAAGTGGGCAAAGAATAAGAACAGCTAAGTCACAAACGAAGGAATACAAAAATGCCAGTAGATGTGTGAATAAATATTCAGCCTACTTGTAATCAAAGAAATGCCAGAAAGTGAAAGAAAGAAAAAAAAATACCCAAAGTTGTGAAAGGTATAGGGACATGGCCAAACCCAGACATTGTTTGGTGGAAGTTTAAATCTGTACAGACCCCCTTTCAATATAATTTGTAATATATATCAAAATTATAGCTGCCTACTCTCCAATCCAGTGGTTCTACCTATGGAAATTGATTCACAGGAAAAATTTGGATACACGTGCAGAGATGTACATATGAAGGTGTCTGTTACAATAGTGATAAATGAGAACCAACATAAATAGTATTAATGGTTATAAATAAATTATTTAATAATTATATGGAATTCCGTGGAGGCATTTTATCCCTTTTTGTTATCGTTGTTGTAGAATACACCTTACGTTTACATTTACATATCATCTTCAGTTTCCCATTTTAAACATCTTTCAAGTGTACAGTTAGTTCAGTGGCATAGAGTCCATTCATATTTTTGTGCAACCATCACCACCATCAAACTCTAGAACTCTTTTTATCCCGTAAAACCGAATCTCTATACAAATTAACCAGTAACTCTCCATTTGCAGTCCCAGGCAGCCACTGTCCTACTTTCTGTTTCTATACATTTGACTTGTAGATAATTCGTATAAGTGGAACCATATAATATTTGTCCTTTGTGACTGGCTTATTTCATATAGTATAATATCCTCAAGGTTCACCCATGTTGTAGCATGTGTCAGAATTTCATTCCTTTTTAAGGAAGATTAGGAGAGGAAAGATAGGAAGTGACTGCTGATGGGAACTGAATTTCTCATAGGAGTAATGAATAGTGTTCTAGACTTAGATAGTAGGGATCGATGGACAACTTTTAATATGCCAAAAACCATGGGTGATCTGTATGGCATATGAATTATATCTCAATAAAGCTGTTCTTAAAAAATTTCAATGTCAATCATACCTCAGTTAAAAAATTTCAAGAGGAATAGAGTATATGTAATTATAGTCTTCTTAAAATTTGTCCTTCAACCATTCCAGTTTTTTTAAACAAAATAATCATTAATTATAATTATTTCTTACAAACCTTTCTAGAAATATTTTTATTTCTTATTGATATTTTATTTTAAAATTTGTAACAAATAGTAATTATTTATAGTTTCTTTAAAAAAAACAAAAGTGGTAGCAAATTGAACACAGTGTTTGCACCAATCAGAAATCTCTGAAGTCTGTTTTTTCTATTTTTGGTAAAAGTTTTTTTTTTTAATTACAAAAGGTTTACATGCTTACTATAGGAGATTTAGACAGTGCAAAAAAGTATGAAAAAATGTGAAAGTTACCCGTATTCAGAGTTGGTCATTGGTAATTGTTTATATCCTTTTAGATTTTTCTCTGCATGTATATACTCTTTTAAAAATCAGGATTGAAACCTTTCTATACTTGCTATTTTATACTCTACTTTTTTACACTTAAAATAATATATTGTGACCATAGTTTTCATCAGTAAATATAAATCTATACTTATATTTTTTATTGATGTATAGTATTAAATTATGTGGACATTCCTCATTTACTTGTCACCTATTAATATTCATTTAGGTTGCTTTTAATTTTATCATTATTACAAACAACAGTGAAGATTTCTGTATATACATCTCATCCACTTGACAAATCATTTCTTTGAGATACTGTAACTGCTCGTTTTCAGTCTACCAAAATAATTAAGTAAGGTATGTTTTAAAATATACACCACAGGGATTTTCATGATATTATTAACTCTCTGACAATATGGTACAGGTATTTATATCCTCATTTTAAATGTGAGGAATTTGAAACCCAGAAAGATGGCAATGTGTCCCAAATTACATAGGTAGTTACTGTTAGAGCTGGAACTAAAACTCACAGCTTTTGATTATGTGTTAGTGTTCTTTCTACTGTGGCATTGCTAGGCCTTGATATCTTAAATATAAAGAAGGATCTCTTATTATTGCTTCTTCATTTCTAAGCATAAGATTATTGATGTTACATCTTTTAGATTGTATAATGTGCTGGAATTTATTTATTGAGATTAAAGGTTCATATGTCTTTATTAGGAGTATAGGCTAAAGATCTGTCCTCTCAAATGCTCTGATAGTTTATCTGCATCAACATCTTCATTTAATTACACTCCTGTATTGTTGTGTTCCCTGCATAAAGAGCCCACATAGTCAGATTCTTTTTTTAAGCTTCAGATTATTACCTTCTGGTAGTCCTAGTTTCAGTGGGCTGGGAGAATTGCTTTGTTTTGAATCCAAGCTCTATCACTTACTGTGTGATCTTGGCCAAGTTATTTAGATCCCTGTAAGCCTACTGTCATCATCAATAAAATTGAAATAATAGTATATATCTCAAAATGAGGATTAAAGAAATTAACTTATAAAAAGTGCTTGGCACAATCTGGTATGTAGAAACTACTCATTAAATGCCAGTAGTTATTATCTAAGGTGTAAATTTAATGGTAAATTATTAGAAGTCATTTTGTTTTTGGATAAAATTTTTTGTATGATGTTTTTGTATTCCTGTGGATTTCCTGTGTCTTTTCTCTCCCCTCCCCCCATTTCTGTGTAATAAATTTATTTTGAACAGTATCTTTATTTTTCATGGCTTATGCAAAGTGAGAAACTGCCATACATGTTTCCTTTTGGGGATAAACACAAGTTAAATTACTGATATTTTACAGATGATCTCATTCATTTTTTAAAAGACAGTATAAAACAGAATAATGTGAATCCTGATTGGCGAAATGTAGGGTTCTGAGAACCCTGGTAGTAACTTCGGACTCTCCAATCTGCTCTGTTTTTGATGTTTGAGGAGGAAAGCTGATTGGGGATTTTCTTTTTTGTCTTGGTTCTAGCACATGCAAATGACAATCCAGGCCCTCCAGGATGAATTACGGATCCAAAGGGACCTGAACCAGCTGTTTCAGCAAGATAGTAGCAATAGGACTGGTGAGCCTTGTGTGGCAGAGCTGACAGAAGAGAACTTCCAGAGGCTACATGCTGAACATGAAAGACAGGCCAAAGAGCTGTTCCTTCTTCGAAAGACTCTGGAGGAAATGGAACTGCGTATTGAGACTCAGAAGCAAACCCTGAATGCTCGGGATGAATCCATCAAGAAACTTCTGGAGATGTTGCAGAGCAAAGGACTTTCTGCTAAGGCTACTGAGGAAGACCATGAGCGAACAAGACGACTGGCAGAGGCAGAGATGCATGTCCACCACCTAGAAAGCCTTTTGGAGCAAAAGGAAAAAGAGAACAGTATGTTGAGAGAGGTGAGTGATCATTTTTTCAGTTGTTATAACTTACTGTTTTTTTATCTGTGATTAGTCAGCCTCTTAGCCTAGATAAATTTATATGCTCTACTGAGCTAGTGGAAGGGAATTTTTTCTTTGGTACATAAGTGCTTCGCTGGATTCTATTCTGATTTACTCTCTTGTATGAGATGTCATTGACTGGTGTATGTATACTGGCTTGATGACTTTCTGGGTCTTTTTTTTCCCCTTCCTGGTTTCTGTAGACTCATTTTGTTACTAGAGGGGCACAGAATTATTTGTTACTCATCTTTTGATGTGTTCAGAGATGCACACAACAAAACCAGAATCAGAGTAGCTAACTATTGCTCAGTTTTAAATATTAATAAGAGAAAATAAGTGGTAACTTCAGTTTAGTTGTGTTTATAAAGCCCTTGCCAGCAGAAATGGATGCTTGCCTTGTGGTTTCATGGAATTTGCCTTGCTGTAAAATGTATGTGATAAAAATTATTTGCTGCCATGGAGGTACAGTGAGAAAGAATACTGTATAGACATAATGTCACTTATTTTTTAGAGAGTAAACTCAGACTTCAGCTGACCATTGTGACTACTGATAATTTTTCACCTTTCTAGATAATGCTTCATTTTAAAAAAGCATAAATGAAGAATTCACCTTACATTGAATTAAAAAATGCTGATAGCTATAACTCTTTATATGTGGTCAGAGACTTCAGATAACTTTCAGATTTGGATAGGGAAGAAAACAACTCAGAACTGTATTAGTGCCAGTGTGAGTGATTCCTTTTTCAATGAAATTTGAGGAAGGAGGTTGGAAAAAGAGAGTATTCACCAAAAAACAAAATAGCAACTTTAAAAGAATACTTTAAAATTTATAGTTTGTTCCATAATTTATCCTTTTGCAAAAAAGTCTGAAATATTCACTATGAAAAATTTTTATTTTTGAAAGAGAAATTCACTGTTTTTTAAAAACAATATTTTACACAGTAAATCCATTGTAGTTTGTTATAGTAAAATTAGAAAATAGATGAGCAAAAGCTTAAACCAAAGTGTTATTACCTACTGATAACTGTCAGTTTTCATTATGTGTATCTTTGCAGTCATTTTTATTGTGTATACATTCTTTCATTAATTCTATATTTCTTTTCCTTAAAAAGATTGAAAACTGTTTATTGGTATTGTTTAATACAACTTTCTGTGATGATAGAAATGTATATCAGCTTGTCCAATATGGCAACCACTAGCCACATGTGACTCTTTAGTAGTTAAAGTGTGGCTGGTGTGACTGAGGAACTGACTTTTAAATATTATTTAAATATAAGTAATTTAACACTAAACTTAATTAATCAAATATAAGTTTAAGTATTTACATGCAGCTAGTGTCTACTATATTAGTGCAGCTATGCATAATGTAATGTTACCTGCTTTTCTTGATAATTTTCTTTTTAAGTGTTAGAAAAGATTTTATTTCTTTTTAGACAGAGAGGAAGGGAGGGAGGGGGGAGAGGAGCATCAGTGTGTTGTTGCCTCTCACACGCCTTCCACTGGGGACCTGGCTTGCAGCCCAGGCATGTGCCCTGACTGGGAATTGAACTGGCGACCTTTTGGTTCACAGGTTGGCACTCAGTCCACTGAGCCACACCAGCCAGGGCTTTTCTTGATAATTTTTCTTGACTGTCTCTCTTTCTCTGTCAAGATGTTAGAGTTTTATAATTTCAAATGTGTGTATAATGTACCACTGCATTTATTTCAATCTCTTACTGTTGAAAATTTAGATCACTATTAATTTTTCAGTATTATAAAACAGTACTGCACTGACCTTAATCATATATCCCTGTACATCATTTTTTTTGAGGATAAATTCCTGTAAATAAATTTGCTCTAAGAGTGTATGTATTTTTGAAACTTTGAATAATCTTGTCTTTTAGAGTGATTGGACCAGTTCATCCTCCCAACAGCATATACTATATACTCTTATGATTAATCTTTAGCAATGTATATGTTATGTTCTTCAAATTACTACATCATTTTGTTTTAGAAAATTTTCTGTCAACTTCTATGTTATAGGCACATTCTGAGTTTCTTTCAATTTACTTAAAAAAGTTTATATTTTAATGAGATAACTCGGAGTCTGGTCATAGAACATCGTTAGAGAAGTTATAATAATCTCAAATAGCATGCGTCATGAAATCTATAACAGCATCATGATGGACTTTGAATGTTACATTTTTACTGTCTTTCTTCTGTATATTTCAACCTGTGCCCATTTGTTTTTGAGTTTTGGGGTTAATAAATAGTGAATAGTTAAGCATTGTGAGAAACCACTGTTATTCTGGCAGAGAACTATCAATGTGATAAATTTGAAAAAATGGTAGAAAAACCATGAATTTAAGACTGATCTTCAAATATCAAGCAGTACAAATACCAAGTCTAACTTATGTATGTAATGTGGAAAGAAATATAGGCCTTGTCAATCATAACAACATGCAGCTCCAGTTGCCATTAGTAATATTACATCATCCTATAGGAAACAGTCATACAAATTAAAATTATTTAAGAGAAAGCGGAGATGATTGCTTCAGAAACCAATGATTAGAAAGCTTGCTCTCCTTTCTGTTTCTCCTGTTACCTTTAAGATTTAGCTCAAATTTCAATTCTTCGGTGAAGCCTTCCTTGTACAGCTTTGTACACATATATAGATGAACACATATATAGATGTACACATATATAGATGAACAGTCATGTTATAGTATATTTACATGTATGTTTCTTCATTGTTCACAAAATTTTTTTACATCAGAAGTTTTTGTTTTTTAATCTTTATATTGCCAATGTTTGAAAGTATTTTAGACACTGACATAGTGGGTACTCAAGAAATGTTAGTTGAGTAAGTTGAAAAATAGGCAAAGAAGTTTAAACCTGCAGCTTACAGAAAGGATAGCCTGTCCAGTATTTTTTCCCCCTAGATATTAAAACCCGATGAAAGGTAGAAAACAAACTGAATCCCCAAACCACTTTTGCTTATGATTGTAGATATAGAAATTACAAATAAAATATTAGCAGATGGAGTCAGCATTATGATAAAAGGATACTACTCTGACCAAAAGGAGTTTATTCCTGAATGCCAGAATGGCTCAATATATAACACACAATTATGAAAAGAGAACCTTGTGGCATTTCATGGCTGCCTCAAAGATATTAGACAAAGGTTGCAGACATTTTGATTGTAAACTAAACCAATGAACTAAAAATAGGAACTGAATGATACTTTTACAGCATGATCTAAGTAAATAATAACACAATAAACATACTATAAACATATTTCGAACTAAGAACCAGCATCATACATGCTGTGACATATTAGACACAGTAAAGTTAGGAAGAGGTCAAAGATGGCCGTATTCATCAGCATTTAACATTATTCTGGAAGTGTTAGGGAGTGCAGTTAGAATAAGGAAATGGAATAAATAATATCAGTAATGGTAGCAGAAAGGATAGGTCTAAATTTTCATTGCTGTGTAGACAGGAACATTAATGTAAAGATACCACGTTTCCCCAAGTTTATAAATTCAATGTATCCCTAATGGGAATATCCCTGAAACATGCCCAGGTGATGTTGCAGTTTATTTGTAAGGAGAATAATGCAGGAACACTTGGTTAAGGAGATCATGATACTGCATATATATTTTAAACCCAATGAAACTGGCACAGCAATAGATAGATCAATGAAACAGAACAGAATCCAGAAATAATATGGTTTTAAGTATATGATGAGTGTTTAAGAATCATGGCCATCCATTTGGAAAACAGTTACATAGTTACATTAAATTCCAGATGAAATGAAGAGCTACTTTTAAGAAATAAAAACAGTGGAAGAAAATGTAAGTAAAAAGCTTTTAATATAATTTTGAGATGGGAAAGACTCTTTTATTGCCATAGGAAGAACCTTAAATAATTAAATTTGTCAGAAAATACAATTAACAAAAGTTGAAATGATAATTTGGGGTGAAGCTTGGTAACAAGTGACTAGACTAATACATAAAGATTGTTTCCAAAACAGTAAGGTACCACAGGCACTTGTTACCACCTTTCCTTTCTCACTTATTCAACAAATATCTATTAAACCTTTAATATACAATATATTTAATCCTAGGTTAAGGACTGTATATACATTTTTCATGCCAGAACACATGGTTTGTACCCTCCTAGAACTTAAAAAATTGGTGGGAGACAGTAAACTGATAATCATGAGATAAAAGAAACAAATTGAATAGAATCTAATTATTTTGGGGATGGGAATTTCTGCAAACAGGGTAAGTAAGCCTCTTTGGGGAGGTGCCCTTTAAGGGAGATCTGAAGAAGGACAAGGAGACAGTCTTGCTGAGCATTGGGGTAAAATCATTTCATACAGAAGGGTTAGTATCTCAAAGGCATGATGGGAAATAGCTTTGAGCAAACAGCAAGGAGGCTAGAGGGCAAAAGTATATTGCATAAGGAAGGCTGGCATGAGATGAGACGTTGAAGAGGTAGCCAGGGCCAGATTCATTCATCACATTCATTAGATATTTATTGGGTACTAACTGTGTGCAAAGCACTAGGGAAATAGCAATGAATGAAAGAAAATTCATGCCCTCTAGGAGACTGAGTGCTTGCCTTCATGATACTTGTAGATGATGCAACAATTTTATTCAAAGTACAAGAGAAATCCATCCCAGTGTTTAATCAAAGTAGTGATAAGATCTGGTTTAGCTTTTGAAATTTACTTTGTTGTGTTGAAAATAAATGGGAAAGGGATAGTCGGGTAAACAAGGAAGTCTAGTAAAAAACTTAATAGCTCTAATCTAGGTTAGGTGAGTGGTGACTTGGAGTGACTGTTGTACATTATATCACTAGCATATCATGAAAGGCAAAAAGAATTTAATGAGTTGGCAATGCCAGGATATCATAGGTTTTATTACTTATTGGATCATTGTCCATCTTTTAAAAATCTGTGTTTCATCACTTCTAAGACTCAGAGTTTCTCCCATTTTAACAATATGAAATTGAGTGAAGTCTTACCCTTAGTGGCATTTAACAGTCTTTGTCAGCAAGGTAACAGTCCTCCTAGGTTTGATTGCCTCTGCATTCACAAACACAGTTAGTTATAGCTCTTCATTTTGTTATCACTTTAGTTGATGGTATGAGCATTGTGGTTATTTATCGTTGACTGTAATTTGTTGTTGAGCATGTCTTCAGAATATTACACTGTGAATCAACATTGAAAGAAAAAGTTATTGGTATGGAGAAAGTCATAAAAATAATTCAAAATGATACATGACTTGAATTTATGGCTAAATAAGTAAAGAACTCTTTCAATCAGTATAAAATACAGATTCTGAATAATAAAGCTTTGTGTCATGATTTATTTGGAGGCATATCCTCCCTTTCTTTCTAGCACATAAAACAATGGGCATGTTTTAAAATCAGTGGCATCTTAGATTTGATGAAATATGGTGACATTGAACTGACATTTATATCCAGTAACATTTGTGATTAGTTTATTATTTATGAACATGATTCTGTAGATGACTGGTAAATACCCCAAATAAAAACCAAATAAGAAAAAAATTAAATTAAACATTCTCTTTTCTCTTTATACCAAAGTTACATTATATGACCACTTATTTTTAGATTTTATATTGCTTACTTTAGTACCTTTCTTTTGACTGATAGAAGAGTGAAGACATCTATTGGACAAATATTGAATTACAGGCAAGACTTTGTTAGTGCTTGGGGCTTGTGCATATGGAGTTTTAACAAATTTTATAGGTGATTCTATTATATACCAAAGTTTGAGACCCAAATTTTTGTTTTCTGTCTTGGCAGAACATCACATAAGTAGGCTATGGAATTTTTGGATCTGCAATTCATATGCCTATCAAGTATTGTTTTTAGGCCAAAAAGTAATATATTTCAGACCTACATGTGCTCCCATTTTAAAAAATGTTGATTCTGTATGATGAATAAAATACAATTTCGTTTTAAAACATTATTACACCCATACTAGTTTTTGTCTCTAGGTATTTCAATCAACAAACCTTGTTAGCACAACTGCTATCATGTTAGGGTTTGCAGAAATGTTTGAGGTTAAAAGCCTTAATATTTGACTAGGTTCTAGGCTAGGATTCCTGAATCTAACTAGCGTGTCTGAAGAATGTGTGTCTGTATCATTGGCATTTGTAAGATGTAAGCAGAGGAGAGGGGAGGGGGAAAATTAATAGAGATATATAGAGGGGATAAAACTGGAAATAACGAAGAATAAGAAGAATTAAAAAAGAAAAGATTCCCCTAATAAGTTTGCTCTTTTATAGTGATTTTATTTATTCAGATTATTTCTCCCTAATTTTGGTAATTTGTGCCTCATTTCCATTTTGACAGAAGACATATTTTCTCAGATTAATGCCATTACTAGAGATGGTAAAAGGCTAAAGTACAATGTTGTCTGACCTTGGCTGAGTTAAGCTGCAGAAAAAATAGTGAGAATTCTTTTTGTTTACCCTTCCCTTTCTCTTTATTTCTGTCTTCTTGTTGTTGTGAGTATTGTAAACCTAGAACTTGTGTGGAGGATTGAATCTATGAAAGGACTTCAAAAGCAATCTGGAGCTTCTGCCCTTGAACCAAGGGTTTTGGAGGCTGATACCTAAAACTTAAAGAAATTTCAGACGGAACTAGGACTTTTTAATTACAAATCATCCTTTCTCTGGGTTGTGTAAGTAAAAGTTGACTTATTTTTAAAAAGAAAGAAACTACTAAAGAAAGAGAAATATGAAATTTTGTTTCTAACTCTAGATTAGTCATTATTCTTTAGTAATGAGAGGAAATGAACACATTTTCTACTCTCCACCACAGTTGACAGTGTAGCAGCCAGATAATTTTACCTGTACTTTAAATTTGTTTGAATGAAAATTTTCAGGCCAAAAGGAACAAAATGAAGTGAGCAAATAGCATGTTCTACTTCTTGCATTTGTTCGAATAGTACATTCATTTCTATTTCCAGAGTCTTTTCTCATTATTAATAGTGCATGAGTCAGAGGCTTGATGTGCTCATTGGGAAAGGGGAGTTTTATCAGCTCACTGACTACAAGATGTGTTCATAATGATCTTTAATGTACAGGCCTCTGAATGGAAATTTGTTATGAGTGATAGGTTTTAAAATGTCTTAATAGGAAATCTTTATGCCTACATGGTTCAAAATGCATCCAAGTTCCTTGGCATAGGAGGACTTTTTTATTCAAATTTATTTCTGTTTTCTTCAGGTTTTGCTTGCATGCTTTACTAGGGTTTAAAATGAAATTATAATAGTTTCACCTTAAAGCATTTGGAAATTTACCTAATTTGGAATTAGATAATGGGAAAGAGGTCAATTAAATTAGTTCAGTGTCTGAATTATGAGGTATTTCAAAGAAATGCAGTTTTAATATTTTCAAGTAGATTCAGAAATACCAATGAAAAATGCAAAGTGTAGGTTACAGGACTTACTAATAGAGACTATTTGTAATTAGCAGTATTCATTTTAGTTTATACATATAAAAATTTTATACTCATCTGTTGAGCAAATATTATTAAATATCTACTGTTTACCCAGCTGATTACCTTGTTTACAGTGTGGAGCATTAATTAAATGTGGACAGGCTGGAGGCTGGGAGGAAGCTGATGAGTTACTTGTTTTAACACAGGTGAGATAGTCTGAACTGACGTGTTCAGTTTTTTGTCCTGGATTAATGTGTTCTGGATTTTACTGTCTTCCTTAGTGAAGTGTTTTGTCTTGCAAGAGTAAATGTATTTGTGAATTAACCTGATCCTTTTAGACTTGCTTTTAAACACTCTGTTAGGGCTGGTCTAGATAGCTTTCCCTCTAGAGCTGGATGAACTCTGCTTCTAAGACTCGGCCTTTCTGGTATCTCCACTAAGTGCCTCTGATGTTCTCTCCACTTTGGCTATTTGGAACTTGAATTTTTCCTAGCCCCATGTCAGTTCAGGTAGTTGCCTATCTCACAGCTCTGTGGTGGTTGTTTTGTCCTCAGCTGTTCTTTGTCTGACATTGTGGAGTCTTGCCCTGTGCGTGCACACAGTATTTGGCTAAAGACTCAAGGGGACCCCTGTCAGATTAGACACTGCTGCCTTTTGGCTAGTTTCCTTCTCTGTGTTATTCTGCTTCTGTACATTTCCACTGTCTTTAGGAGTCATATTCATTAATCTGTCCTTTGTGCTCTGCAAGACTGCTGTTTTCTGTTTGGGTTTCTTCTCCTTGCATCACATAATGGATAGCAAGCCTGGGCCATCACCTTGTTTGTTTCTTTTCTCTCAACGGTCATAGTCCTTTGATGCTTGATTTTTAATGTCTGGAAACAATTATTTCATTCATTTTGCGTAATTTTAAAATAGTTTATGACAGGAGGGCCAGTTTTCTATCTGTTATGGTCAGATTGTGTTGATTTTGTAGGGAGTGAGAAGTAAATGAGAAGCTGTCTGAAGCATTTAAAGCAAACTAGTGCCATGATTTGTGGATGCTTTCTCAAGATTACCCTGGTGTTCTCTTGAAAATGGAATTGGAAGAAAGGTAACTAGAGGCTATTGTAGTTATCTAAGCTTAAGCTAGACTGGAAATGGAGTGAAATGGATAAATTCAGGAATTATTTTAAACATAGAACAATTAGGACCTGCTTTTGAATTGCTTGTGAGAAATGAAGATCTGAGAGGAATGAAAAGACACTGGTGTCTGGCTTGAGCCACTGGGAGGGTAGCGCCATATTTAACCAGATGGGGAATACTCATCTTTCATAAGACTTATCAGATTAAGGAGGAGATAACCATGAAGTGTTTTTTGTTTTTCTTTCGATAAAATATGTTTGAGTTCCCTTTTAGACATCTAATGAGAAATAGCAAAGAGCAATTAGACATGTGAGTCTTGAAATCAGAGCAGAAGGCAGGCCTAGAAATTCACTAATATCTCAATTGAATTTTAAGTAATATAGTAGCTTAGGGAGTTTAAATGAAAAGGAGAAAAGAGTTTAGGACTGATCCCCTGGTCACTCTAGTACTTAGGGGCTTAATTTAGAAGCAAGAACATGCTAAATAAACAGAAGGAACAACTACAAAGATAGAAAGAAAAAGAAGAGTGTGGTGTCATAATAGTCAAGAGAAAACATGTATGTAGAAGGGAGTGGGCCACTGCTGTGAATGCCTCTGAGAGTTCTAGGAAGACGAGGACAGGCAGGTGTCCTTTGGGTTTGGCAGTCTGGACATTCATTGGTGATTTTGATGAGTTGTTTGAGTGGAGAGGTAGTGAAAGAAGACAGGTTGTAAAGGGATCTTGTATGTCTGAAATACTTTACAATTAAAACAAAAGAGCAAATGGGAAGTGAAGAAAGAGAAAGAGCTGGTGTAGACCAGCAGTCTGAAGGCTGGGGTATTTGTACACTTTGGAGTTTACAGAGACTTTGCAGGGGTATGTGAGCAGCATCAGGACAATTCCAGATTTTCAACTTCCATTTGTCCTCACAACTCGCATTTTAGTTGACTGAGAACATACCTCTGTGCTCTTTTTCCTCCTTCCCTTTTACAATTGAACTTTGTCCACTCTAACTCGTACTCACTCTTCAACTCTCAATTATTCCTTCGAAAACTTTCGAAGATCTCTAGAATTGATCAAGATCTATCACATTTTTCTCTTATGGTACTGTGGACATTTTTCTTCATAACACTTTTCACATATTAATCATACAGTTATTTAAAAATTATTATTCATTTCACAAATATTTGAGTATACCATTGTGCTAGGTATTGTTTGAATGCTTGGTATGTATCAGGGAATGAAAAAGAAAAAAGACCCCTGAGATAGTTATTATGTTTATAATAATAAGTAATATGCTATTAGAAAGTGATAAATGCTCAGAAAAAATAGAACTTCGTTAGGGAGACTGGAAGTATGTGTCAAAGGTGAATTCCAGTTTTAAGTAAAATAATAAGAATAGGCCTCTTTGAGAGTTTGACTTTTGAACAGACTTAAATAGTTAAGGGAAGGAGAGTCAAGCAGAGGAAACAATGAATGCGAAAACTTTAAGTCAGGAGCAGGACCGATGTATTTAGGAAAAGCAAGGAGGTTACTATGTCTGGAAACCAAGGGGAAGAGAATAGTAAGAGATGAAGTCAGGCAAGTAACAGGGCCACATCATGTAGGCCAGCTAGGCCAGCATAAGAACTGTGACTTTTGCTGAGTGAAATGAGGAGCTTTTGACAATTTCAAGAATGTTTGACTTCTGTTTTATTTTTCTTAATTTTTAAATTTTTAAATATTATATTTATTTTGTTTTTAGAGAGAGTAAGAGAGGGAGAGAAGCATCGATGTGCAAGAGATACATTGATTGGTTGCCTCTTGCATGCCCCCAACTGGGGACCTGGCCCCAATACAGGCATGTGCCCTGACTTCTGTTTTAGAAAGAACACTGTAGCTGTCCTATTGTGCACTGGGAAGCCACCTTCAGGAGACTTGCTATAATCCAGGCAAGAGGTTATGGTGACTCAGATCATTATGTCAGTGGGGTTGTAAGACGCTGTCAGTTTCTGGAGACGTTTTGAAAGTAGCAGCAACAGGATTTCCTGACAGCTTGAATGCAGGTGTAAGAAAACGGAGACTTCTAAGTTTTTGGCCTAAACAACTGGGTGGACTCATACTATTAATTGTGATGTGATAGCTGAAGCAGCTTTAAAGGGGAAAAATTAGTAGCTCAGTTTTGGACATATTAACAGTGTGATATCTATTAGATATGCACGTGAAGATGCTAAGGAGGCAATGGTATATATACAGGTGTGGATTTTAGCAGGAGGTAAAATTTGAGAGTTATTATTAAGTGGATAGTGTTGAAAGTTATGAGACTGGATAAGAACACCAAGGGAATTAGTAAATTGGAGAAGAGGACTAAGGATTGATGCCTAGGGCACTCATAAGGAGTTGGCAGAAAAGGAATCAGTAAGATAGGAGGAAAAAGTGTCATGTCTTGGAAACCAAGGGAAGAGAGTAAAATAAGGAAGAGGGATTAAATAACTGTGTCACATGCTGCTCATAAATCAAGTAAGCGGAAGAGTGCAGATGAATCATAGTTGTTAGCGACATGGAGGTCATTGGTGACTCTAATAAATGGTTACGTGATTATTTGATTAAACTTTATTTTTTCATGGTAGACTAAAAATTTTATGGTAAAAGGAACCAACTTTGTTATTTCTCACTATTATATCTCCCAGACTTGGCATAGTTCCGGATATGAATAAACGAATGAATACGTACATCCCAGAATCCCTAGGTGGGCTGTAGAATTGGGTCAGAAGTTATGTAGCGAAATAGAGTGCCTCACCTCAGTCATGCTCTTTTATTGGTTTGGTGAGGACAGTGCTGCTATTGGTAAAGGGCACAGGCACGGTGGCTTGTTCCACTGATGTCACTGACACTGCTCACAACCACTGGAACTTCTACCATTCCTGAGTCTGGCAGCTTGAGGTAACTGCTGCCCCTGCCACCCACTGCCAGAATTGTCTCTAAATATTCATGTTGCTGCTTCTTCATGTTATAAGATTCTGATTCAAAGTAAGTGATGTATGTGTCTGATTGGGGAGATCAGGTCATGTGTTAGGGCTTTCAGTGCAAGAAAGGTTGGGAAAACAAGTATGTGGGAGGTAGACTCTGCCTTAAAATGTGGAGCCCCAAACATAGAACAGAGGTCAAATATCACACAGCAAGAGAGTTATAGATGTCCATCCACTGCAGGGCTAGAGAATAGATTTGCAGGTTATCCTTGGAATGGTTGTAATTGGATCTGTGGGATTCGGGGAAGGGTTGCCTTGGAGGGTTGCATGTGTAGGCTGTTCACTGAACAAGAGCTACCCGCTGGTGGAACAAGTGGGGCTCAAAACTTAACCCATGCTTCATGGTGAGGCTGCTTCTACCCCAGAAGTGTGCTGTTCTCTAATTCACATTAAGTTACTCTGTGGGCTAGTGGAGGCCCTGGAGTGGGGCTGTAGGATTGAGAAGCGTTCCAAGGAAATGTGTGTCTGTGAATAGGGTAGGGGAAGGAGCAGAGAATACGAATTTAGAGCTAGGATAGTTCTGTAGTGGAAACCAGTTGAAAATTTTAAAGATGTTCCACCCTTAAATCCCAATATGATTAAAAAAAAGTCAGCTACTAGATGGATTTCAGAGAGGATGTGGACTGACAACAGCTATTAGGTTTAGAAACAAGGAGGTCATTTATTTGATATCATAAAGGATGTGGTCCAGTAGAGTGGTGAAGATGGAAAACAGCTGATAATGTATTCATTTATTTATTCATTCCTTCTTCCAGCAAAAGAGAATGGATGTGGAGGAGAAATAATTTTTAATGATCGCTTACATGTCAGACAGTGTGTGAGGAATATAAAAGATAGTTTTGCCTTAAAAGAGTCCACAGTCTGGTATGTTAGAGAAGAAAATTATTTCAAATATAATGTAGTAAGTGTTAAAGGACAGCTATGTAGCATTCTGTATGAGAAATAAGAGGAAGTGCACATAATTCAGCACAGGAGTAGGAAGGGGTTAAAAGATTCCCTCTTTACCTAATTCTTGAAAATTTGGTAGCCATTTGGTATTCATTCACTGGACATTGATTCTTTAAATATCTGTTAAACACTTACGAAAGTACCACCTGCTATTGTAGGCCCTTTGTATTCATCAGTGAATGAAACAAGGACACTGGTCCTTGTGGAGCTTACGTTCTTATGGAGGGAAATAGAAAATAAACATATATTTTTAGATATATGTTTATAGAAATAGAAAATAAGCACATAACAAGTGAACAAATTACATAATATGATAGAGGATATATACTATAGGAAAAAAAAGTAGAGTAAGGTTAAAGGGAAAGGATATGTGTGTTCTTTTGTCAGTTTTAAGTTTTAAAATAGGGTGGGTTACACTAAGAACACTGAACATTAATTTTTTAATGGAAGGTCTCAAAGAAGTAGTGAGAATAGTATAATGAATTTCAACATACTTATCACTCAGATAAACCAGTTACCAAAATTTTGTTACACTTCTTTCATGTGTCTCTTTTCTCTTTTTCTTCACCAGATATTTTAAGGCAAATTCCTGACATGCTCTAATTACCTTTACAGCCTTTAGTATGCATCTCTAAAACATATGAACATTTTCTTCTATAATCACAATGTGACTATCACAACTAATAAACCTAATAACACAGAAGAGGTATTTGAGCCAAGAGTTGAAGGAGAAGAGAGTTTAGGCAACAAAAATATCTGGTGTAAAGGCCCTAAGGAACTGGAAGATGCCTAGCATATTTGAGGACCAGCAAGGAGTCTGGTGTGGTGGTTGAAGCACAGTAACTGAGAGAAGAGTGGGGAGGGGTGGGATCTTGTAGGCTTCTGAAATGACTGTAGTAGCTGTACTTCGAATCAAATGGGGAGGTGTGACAGGGTTTCGAGCAAAGGAGTGGCAAGATCAAATTTACGTTTAAAAGGAGCACCCCGAGTGCTCTTTTGAGAATAGACTATAGGGAAACAAGCTAAAGAGTGGGGAGTCCGATTAAGAGGAGGTCCTTGGATTAAAAGGTATATTTTTGTTTGTGGCTCACTCGAAGTGGTAGCAGTGGAGATGTCAAAAAGTGCTTCAGTTTTGCACTTGTTTTGAAGATAAGGTTAACTGGATTCCCTATGTGTGGCTTGGTAGAGAAAAGAAGGCATTGAGAAGACTCATTGGTTTTGGACCTGAGTAACTAGGATGGAGCAGGTTTCGGGCGCATCGCTAGAGTTTGGTCTTGGGCATGTAGAGTGTGAGGTGTTTGTTAAACATAAAAGTGGGATTTATAGGGTCCGGCAGAAGTAAGGCCTGCTTGAGTGTGGTTGGTTGGGTAATAATAGGGGTGTAATAATTTATAGTTTTAATTTGAACATTTCATCTAAAATGTCACATGGTGTGCTTGAGTGTAATTTTGTTATGTTACAGAATTACACTCTTATGAATTTGTAATAAAAATGGGGCATTATTTCTGCCGGACCCTGTATTTAAGGCTTCAGTTAGGAAGAGAGGTAGCAAAAAGGATGATGTGTATTAATATTGGTTTGTGCCCCAGTATCAGCAGCCAGATGTGGATGTTTAGAAATTATTGGTGTTTAAACTGTTGACTGCTTATAATTTAGAACTTTTGTCAGTTCATTATGGCTAGTCATTCAGGAAGAGGTAACTCAATGAAGTTTGCAGCTCTATTTTCTATTTCTCTCAAACTATTCTTCCTCATCAGGCAAGAATGAATTAATTAGGTGAAAGGTATAATTAAAGTATTTTACATTTCTTTTTATTATGGTTAAGCACTCTCAGTTGGAAAGTATTCACCTGTGTATTCTTTGGGGTCACTAGCTTCTGTCCCAGGGTACTCTGGAAGTACTGATTAACTCAGAGACATTCACAGAACAGGACAAGAAAATAGCCCGAAGTGTTCTGGTAACTTCAGGTAACCCTTGGAGACCCTAATTGTGATATTGCTACCATCACCCCCTCTTTTCCAGAACCTGAACTCACTAAAATTTAGATTGAAAGATAGCCATGCTTTTCTGACATTTTCTAAACATAAACTACTTGGGAAGCTTATTTAGCAGTCTTAACTTCTTTTTCTTTCTACTTGTAGCCCCACTGGAGAGAGATTTTCATCATAGGTAGCCAGGTGGTTGCTACTCTGGGCGTGGGTGCTATGGAAAGGTGCGTGTTGTCAACACGAATGATTTCAGTAGCTTTGTGCAATGCAAACTGATTGTGACTGCTTTTATTTCTTTTAAAAAAGGGGATATTTCTAATTCCCTTTTTGGATCATTTGGATTATATCCCCCATATCTCTTGGAGTCATGTGGAAATTGACACACCAACTTGGGGATGTCCTATAGTTTCAACTGTTGCAGTAGCTGGGGTCTGTGTGACTAATTTTAAATAACCAGGTGTTCAGGGATTAGAACCTTTCTATGCTTTCTTAGCCTGAATATAGTGTGTGGGTTACCTGCTTCACA
Organism: Mormoops blainvillei; assembly: GCA_004026545.1. Taxonomy (NCBI): domain Eukaryota; kingdom Metazoa; phylum Chordata; class Mammalia; order Chiroptera; family Mormoopidae; genus Mormoops; species Mormoops blainvillei. The sequence continues at coordinate 95,991 of PVJD01005130.1, read as the reverse complement.
AAGAAAGATCGGGGAGACAGGGATCAGGTTGTCTTACAAGGCTGGGGTGATCATCTTTTGCACACAATTACTCCTTCTCCCCCATCCATTTTTTAAAAATGAGAGTGAAAAAGAGGACATTTACTTTTTTTTTTTTGGTTTGTTTGCTGCTCTTGTGTAGGAGATGCATCGGAGATTTGAGAATGCCCCTGATTCTGCCAAGACAAAAGCTCTGCAAACTGTTATTGAAATGAAGGTAAGAGGGAATCTAATAATCTTGTGAGTTAGTACACATGTAAGTGATCATACTCTGTCATGTGTGAGTTTTAGAAAGTGATATATGATAATATTTTACTCATTTTTTAAATTGAAAAGAAATAATAAGACTTAATGCAAATGATATTTTAGAAGAACTTCAGTCTCAGTTCCTTTTAATTGTAGCACATAACTCATATGTAATACATCCAAATGAACAACCGAAAGGGTGGCCAACAGTTTCATTAAGTCAGCTATTTTCAAATCTTTTGATCTCAGGACCCTTTTATACTCTTAAAATGACATGCTCATTTCCTTGACTTTAAAGAAGATGTCTGCCAAATATCAAGTCTTAGTAACCGTAGTTGCCTGTTAGATGTTCTTTCTAGTAAAAATAGTGTTCTATGAAAAAAGTACCCAATTTAGTTTGCAACTCAAAGAAGCACACAAGTGCTGTTCCTGGGAATAGTCATCGTACTTCTTGTATCAGAAGTGCCTAGCTTTTCCCATATTGTCACATATAATATCAAAAAGATATGTGCTCAAGGGTCGAGATTTATTAGAAGTAATAAAGTAACCCACGATATTAAGTTAAGCAGTCTTTCATTTAAATTTTTAAAAATTTATTATTTTATTTTTAAGATTTTATTTTATTTTTAGACAGAGGGGAAGGGAGGGAGAAAGAGAGGGAGAGAAACATCAATGTGTGGTTGCCTCTTGTGTGCCCCCTACTGGGGACCTAGCCCTGCAACTCATGCATGTACCCTGACTGGGGAATCGAAGCAGCAACCCTTTGGTTCACAAACCGATGCTCAGTCCACTGAGCTACAGCAACCAGGGCTTATTTATTGATTTGAGAGAGAGAGAGGAAGGGTGGGGAGAGAGAAAGGAAGGGTTGGGGCAGGGGGGCGGCAGAGAGAGAGAGAGACAGAAACAGAGACAGACAGACAGAGAGAGAGAGAGAGACAGAGACAGAGACAGGGAAAGGGAAAGGGAAAGAAAAAGAGAATTCGATTTGTTGTTCCACTCATTTATACATTCATTGGTTGATTCTTGTATGTGCCCTGACCACAGATCAAACCTGCAATCTTGGCATATCGGGATGATCCTCTAGCCAACTGAGCTACCCAAACAAGGCCAAGTTAAACAGTCTTAAAATTTTTCTTTCTTTTTTTTTTCCTGTGGTGCTACTCCCTGTTGTCCTAACGCACTAGTGGTTTTGCCTACCATTTCTTTTATACCTTGAGTGAAAATGTTAACACAGTAGAAATGGCAAAATAAAGTCATAGTATTGGGTTGGCCAAAAAGTGTTTTTTCCGTTTTTCTATAAGATGGCTCTAGTAGTGCTTAGCCATCTTTAACTTCATTTGGAACAATTTTGTTAGATTATACTGTGACAGCTGTCATATCAGTGTGCATTAAAAATAAAATATCAAAATTAGTGAATTTTTGTAAAGCCATTTTAATATTGAAGATGGAAGGAAATAAGTGAGATTTTTGGCATATTACACTTTATAATTTCAAGAAAGGTAAACATGCAAATGAAATGCAAAAAAAGATTTGCTCAGTGTATGGAGAAGGTGCTATGACTGATTGAACGTGTCAAAAGTGGTTTGCGAAGTTTCTTTCCCGTTGGAGGATGCTTCATGGTTGGATAGACCAGTTAAAGTTGATAGTGATCAAATCTCAAGGCATTAATTGAGAACAATCAGTATTATGCCATGTGGGAGTTAGCTCGCATGCTCAAATAGACAAATCAATAAAGTTGTTGATGAAAATGAAAAATGTGTCTTCTGTTTTACGGAAAAAACCATATGGACTTTTTGGCCAACCCAACATTATTAAGAAAATAGTTTTGACTATGCAGACTTATTGAAAGGGTCTGGGGGATACCCTCAGGGTTCCACAGCCATACCTTGAAAACCTCTGCTTTTAATTAATGAGTAGTTAGAAATCTTTAGGCAATACCATATGGCAACTGGTGGTGAAGAGCTTGCCTTCTCATTTACCCTGGATTCAAAATCTGACATTATTTGATCAACTGAATGACAAAGAGCCAGTTACCTAACCTTTCTCCACCTCAATTTCTTTATCAGTAAGTGGTGATAATAATAGTACCCATCCCAGAGGATGTTTTGAGGTTTAATTAGTTAAAAGAGTAAAACACTTTGGAGAGGACATGGCACATAGTAAATATTCAATCAATGTAAACTGCTGCTGCTGTTATTATTTTTATTAACATGTTCTTTCTTAACAAAACTAAAAAATCCTTACCAGTAGGGACACATCTCCCTCTGTCTCTGTCTCTGTCTCTACTTCTTCATATCTCTTAAGAAGTTTGATACTGTGTTTTGTATTGCAGGCCTTCATTTAATATTTGTTGATATGGCAGGAGTTTTTAGTTTTTGGTATATAAATAGGTTTATATAATTAGGTGCTTCTCAAGTACAGTTATAAGAACTGTTCTCTTAATTTGCATGATTTCCACTTAAAACTTTGTTTATATTGTATACACCTTTATTTTCAATGGGGAAGGATTTACTAATTCCAAATTAGTAGATTCTGGATTCTTTGTAGTTAGACAATTAGTAGTTTTGTAAAGAACTTTTAGAAAGGTTTAATTCAGTGTTCACATTTCCCATGGGTTTATTTATATATGTTATTTCCTGATCCCTATTAAAACCTAAGGCTAAAACACATGAATGTACCTGCATTCACAGAATTATTTTATCCATCTTTTGAAAAAATGAGGAAGTGTAATGGTGTTAATTGGTAGTGAATCTATTTTAAGTTCTGTTAACCTTTAGCCTTTCTGCTAAGAAACAAGAGATTCTGAGATTCCGGTGGCTCAGTGGGTTCTGGTGGATGTTATGCTGAAACCGCAAGTGAAATAGTTAAGTTGCTGAGAGCTTGAGAGAATTCTGAAGATCTAAAATAGCCTTCAAGGGAAATGGGAAAGAAAGGTAATTGATAGACAGTAAAAGGGCCCAGAAATAATCTGAGGTAATGTAATTTTCCTCCTTCTCCTTCCTCCCTCCCTTTTTTTCTTCTTCCTCTTACCCCCTTCCTCTCCTCTCCTCCTGCTTTCTTCCCTCCTTTCACCTTTTTCCTCTCTACCCCTCTTCCCTCTCATGCTTCTTCATCCCTTTTTTCTCTATTATTTTCCATTTCCTTTAGCAGTGGAGGAGCAGAAGAGAATTACTATATGGCTCTAGGGTTAGAATTTTACTGGGTAGATATAGCAGAATTGTTGGGATGCAAATGAATTGAGAGTGATGGTGAAGGTGTTGTTTGGATGATCAGCCCGGGAATGTAGCCTGGATAGGAAGGAAGAGAATTTAGAATGATGTTTGAGAAATGTAAAAGTTAGGAAAGTGGAGATATCTGTGAGGTTGAAGAACAGCAGATAATGAGAGTCATGGTGTCACAGGCCTGGGAAGAGAGTCCTGGGTGCAGGAACCAGAGTGCGGTCCTGTAAACTAGGTAGCTGAATGGACCGGAGGGTGAGGTCCCTGGAATTACAGACATCAAAGAATTCAGACAATGAAATCCTAGCATTTGAAGGGAAGATTGGTGTCAAAGTCAGGTGGCAAAGGCTTCTTAAAATGGGCAGAAGTGACTAGGAAGTCCCTTGATGGCAGCAGTGAGGAAGGTAGAGTAGGAGCTTTAAGTAAAAGGAAACAGCATCGAGGAACCAGGATACCCACACTTTTCCCTTGTTCCTTTGTGGTGCTGGGAGATTAGTGACCTTCACCAGAAGGAGTTTGGGGACAGTATATCTTTTGGGAAAGCCATGTATTACTTGGAATAAGGAGACAACTTTTGAAGAAAAAGTTGAAGAATTGGAAATTTAATAAGGTACAGGATTTCAGTAAGTTTAGTGAGATTGGTTGATTAATGATGGAAGACCCAGGGCTGAGGAAGTACAGAGCAGTGCAATGATAAGGAATTTATTTCCCTAGCATTACACATTCTAGGAGTAAGATGTCTCATCGGAAGGACTGTCCTCAAATAAACCCAGACTGAATACTGGTTGAGTTGGGGCTGGAACTAGTTGAGCATGTCAGGCATTCATTTTCTGACCTGATTTCAGAAAATAGCCTGGCAGGTTCTTTTTTGGGGCAGTCTCTGCCTACCTTGTGGCTTTCAGAGCTGTGCTTATGGTCCCTTTCTGGGGAGAAGCTTTTACGGTACATGACTTGGTAGTAGGGGTGCTGATTTGGTAGTAGGGGAGCTGCCACTCTGTCTGTGTTGGGGTTAGGGGAGATGATGGATAGTGTTTCTTGGCAGTGTCCTTGTAGGGGCTTTGTAGAAGTAGAATCTGCCTGTGATGTGCAGAGCTGGAGTTCTGAGCTAAAAGCTATTTTGCCTTGTATGGAGCAGCAGTGGTACTAGAAATACACTCCCTTGTTCCGCAGACCCCCTTTCATTGCCACCCAGGCTAATGTCAGAGGTGAGCCGTATTTCACTCTTTTTTCATTTGCAGGTTAATCACATGCGTACACCTAGTACTTGAGTCATTCTTGAGGGACTACATCCTGATATCTCCAGGAAGATTCAGAGTCATTTCAGAAGTGAATTTTCAGATAGTGCAATTGAAGTAGTTGTCTGAGGCCAGTAATTTTAAATGAGCAAATAAAAATCCTGGCTTAGGTTTAGAATGTCTGTGATTGTACTGATTAATAGAACGGTTTCTCTAAAATTCCAAATAAAATAAAACTATACTTAATTGATTACCGTTAAGGTCTTTATTTCTTAGGCGAACAAGCATGTGCAATTATTGATATAAATGTATCTCTTCTATGTAGAAGTTTTTCTGTAATTGACAACATCTAAAGTGATTTTCCTGTCATTGATGAAATCTGAAGTAATTACTAGATATTGTGACAAACAAAACCAAGAAATTGAGTATATATAGAAGGATGTTCTACTAGTAGATATTTGTGGTGGTCATAACTTATAAGGACTGATTTTTTAAAAAATTACTACGATAAACTATAACTATTAATGTGATTATTTATCCCTTTGTTTTTCTGCAATGGGATGTTATAAAATCTTAATTATCATAAATATAATTATACACATTATTGTATAAATCTTTGAAACTCTCTTACACATCTGCCCCCCCCCCCCTTTGTGGGCAGAAATAAACCGTTATGGAGTCACAAATAAAATAAGATATATCTAGAAAAGGTTTTACTGTTAATATGACAAAAATGGTCACTAGATATTTGTTGACCATAAAGGACAAAAAAAACTTTAACCAGTTTTCTATTGCTTTTACTTCTTTAGTTAATTCTCTCAACTTTAAAAGGGTGCAGATGGGAGCAAGAGATAGAGGAAAAATCACATTACCGAGGAAAAATCATACTATAGATATGAGTCCCCCTCCTTTCACACAAATTATCATAAAGGATATATTTTAGAAACCAGGTATCAATTGCTAGATGGCAGTTTTTCTGAATATTTATTTTTATTAAATTTAACAGCTTTAACACCGGTTAACGTCTCTAATTCTTTGTGAATACTTTAACATCTAAATCTTTCATCGTCCTCAGGATTCAAAAATTTCCTCTATGGAACGTGGGCTCCGAGACTTGGAGGAGGAAATTCAGATGCTGAAATCGAATGGGGCTTTGAGTACTGAAGAACGGGAGGAAGAAATGAAGCAAATGGAGGTCTATCGGAGTCATTCTAAATTTATGAAAAATAAGGTAATGGTGTGTGATACTGTAATTTTAAAAAGGAGTTTGAAAAATTGATGCTTATTTCTACATCCTTAGTGATGGTGGAGAACTTAACACTTTCATCAGACATCAGGGAAGAATACTTCTAAAATAATTCTTTCAAGTGAGACATCTAGTTCTCTATCTCTTTCTTAAAAAAAATTTATTGATTGATTTTAGAGAGAGAGAGAAAGAGAAATAAACATTGATTTATTGTTTCCATTATTTATGCATTCATTAGTTGATTTTTGTATGTGCCCTGTTGGGGGATCAAACCTGCAACCTTGGCACGTGGGGGCAATGCTCTACCCATCTGAGCTACCCAGCCAGGGCCTAAAAGTATTTCTGAAGTACTGAAGTATTTTGAAAGTCAAAATCCTCAGAGCGTGAACCCAGTACCCCCCTCCCCCCTTTTTTTTTTCCAGAAATGGCTTAAGTAAAATCACGTTCTTTTTTTTCAAATAATCCCATAAAGGAAAGCCCTTTGCTCTGTCTCTCGGAGAAGATCCATTTGTATCAGGTTTATTGTTTCCCTTGTATGCTTGAGGTATATGTAAAGTAAGATAGGTGTCACTGAGACACATCAGTCTGTACTTATAAATTCAGTCACAGTATTCTTTCCTTATATCTTAAGCCATTTCAGGCAAATTGGAGGACCTAGTTATTACAGTTACTGATTTATCAGGTTTTTGTGGTTTAATTAAAAATTATAATTGTAATTATAAAATATTACCTGGAAAATGAGTATCCCCGTTCCCCCTGCCATATACCAATTGCATTAGTTCCCTGATTTCTCAGAAGTGAAAACTGTAAGGGAATGATAAAATTATAACTCCAACTCCAGTTTCTGGCTTCTTACTATGTTACCCAAAACTGACATATAAATCTGTAGAATAGTTCTCTGTTATTTTAAGAATCTGTTGTCCATGACTACTGCCATTTTCATGTTAATTTGAAACTTAAAAACTCACATATCAGCTTACTGTTAGTTTGGAGTTTTAGCCCTATTTGAGAACAAAATATACTAAAGTATAAGCTCTGCTTCCCATTTGCTGATTAGCACATTCCAGTTCATTTTAAAAACCTTCTGAAAATAGAGAAACCGTCTAGGGTCCTTTGAAGAGGGAATTAGGGAAACCGATTTGATTGTGTTATATGTTATTGTTATTTCCAGTTACTGCTCTGACTCAAAAGCAGATAATAGGACTTAAGCTGACACATAAGTAAAAAAAATAACAATGTCGTGACAGGTAGAGCAACTGAAGGAGGAACTAAGTTCGAAAGAGGCTCAAGGGGAGGAGCTGAAAAAGAGAGCGGCTGGTCTTCAGGCTGAGGTCTTTGCCGTAAGATTTACCCTTTTGTGTGCAGTGATCCCACAGTGGGACCCTGCTAGCTCTGGCTTCTGGGTGGCTTATACTTTCATTTTCTATGGTTGGCAGCTTTGCCCAGTACTGGCACTAACCAGCCTGCTCTGCTCTTTAACCAACTCCTGTTCAGCAGTTTGAACCATATGTCACTTGTGTGCAGTGAGCCCTCTTGTGTTCTGAAAGCCCTATACTTGGTTCTTTATCATTGCTGTTTTTACTTTATGAATGGTACTTCAAAGCTTATTTTTTCTCAACTTCTTTCCTGTTGCTAGAGACCCCTTGGTTTATGAGACTGATAGTCTCTTTTTCTTCTTAGGTATATGCAGATATATTAGATCCATCACCTAGTACTCATTTGAATTTGATACTGTTCCATAAAGTGCTTTATCTTCATGCGTAGACATCATCTTTAGGTCCCCATTTGGTGATTTTGCAACAAATGTTACTTTCTTTAGAACAGATGTATAGAAAGTGGTTCACCTATTTAGAGTTATCTAGTAAATTAGAGTTAGCATGAAACTTATTAAAAGTCTCAATCTAGTTCATCCTTTTTTCTAAGGAACTTAAAATTCATTACAAAATATAATAAAATAGCTAACACTTGAGCACTCATTATAAGATTGTATAACCTACTAACGTAGGTATGTTTTCAACCCCAAGTTATAGATCAGGAAACTGAGATAACAGAGTGGTGCTTAGGAAGCACAGCTAGTAAGAGGTAGAGTTTGATTTTTATGTAGTAACCTGGCTCCAGAACCTGTTCTCATAAGCTCTTCACTCTACTGCCATATGCTAGGCTGTGCACACATTTGGCACACAAGCGTCAGAAAAAATTGCTCTTCTTAAAATAGTTGTGAGATGAGACTGGAAAGCAGCATTAAAAAATATGTTATGCTAATTTGGTGTGTTTGCTGTTTATGGACCACTTTATAGTATAGATAGAGAAGGGCAACATTTTGTCTGAAAAGGTCTAATTTGGTTTGTGGTAAACATGTATTGCCTAGAAGAGAAGTTAATCGATAACTTCTCTTTTTTATTCTCAGCTACTATTAATTTATTTTCTGTGTGTCAAACAACAGGCTAAACACATTCCATACATTATTTTATTTAATCTCTAAGCGACACAGGGGTACTGGTTTACTCTCTTTTATTACTGATTAGGAAACCAAGGCTTAGAGAGGTAAAATAATTACTAAAAGACACACTCATCCTCATGTGTAAGTGACTGCAAAGCCTTGTATTCCTAACTTTTAAGCACAATTTGTGCTTCTGAACTTTACTTTCCATTTAGAATATTTTTTTTGTTTTCTCAGTTTTTATGACCAACGTAACATAATTGGAAGATTAGTAATACAGTTGATAGGAAACTGAGATTTGTTTTTTGATTTCAGAGTGTGTGTGAGAGGGAGAAACATCAATCAGTTGCCCCCTGTACACTTACCGACTGGGAACTGAACCCTTGCTAGGCATGTTCCCTGACTGGAATTGAACCCATGACCTTTCAGTGTACAGGATGATGCTTCAACCAACTGAGCCACGCTGGCCAGGGTGGAAACTGAGATTTTAAATTTATTTTTGATCACATGATTAGAAATTTGAGTAATCTTTAAGCCATACATAGTTGTTTAGCTGAGGAAGTAATAACACTTTGAACATTCCTCCTGAATATTCATTCATACAAGTTTGTTTTTGGTGCATTGTTATGTTAGGGCTAGGATGGTACTAATGTTTGATATTTGTTGATAAAGGAATGTCATGAGAAACACTATACCATTACAGGATGTGGTAACTCCTACTACATATCTATGTAACTGGACGAAAATAGTTGCCATTTACAGTTACCTTCCACTGATGTGCTTAGTGTCCTCACCTGCTTTGCATGCAATAAGTACACAGATATTTGTTGATTGAATAACTGTATCTGTAAATGGAGATATCATACATATGAGAAAAATGCTTGTCTTCTTGCTGAAACAGAAGAGGAAATTAGAAATTTATTTTTAGTGTTTTTAAAAAGTCTAATTTTAATTAAAATTTATTTTATACTTCCTCATGGGAAATTGTTCTGGAAAGCTTTGTCCTTTATATCTAAGGTTATTATAATAATAAAATACATTACGTACATTCAATTTAAAAAAATAATAAATACTTTTTGTTTCATCAGTGATACTGAAATTACTGACTTCTTGTCATATTTACACTTCAAATAATCTAACTTTCAGTGTACAGTCACCTTGCTAGGCAGTAGACATAATGTAAAAGCACATCTGATTTCTGTGAATTTGACTTACCTTAAGAATAAAAGACTACTTTAAAATCCTTAGAAACACATAACTGTAAAGGAGATGTTAGAAATAATTGTTTCTAACAATTGAACAGCTAGAAGTTAAGATGAGAAATTTATAGGGGAACAAACGGCACCTACTGACTTGTGGGGATTATTACTCTGTCAAATTACACCTGTAGATTCTTACAGAACGAGGTTTATGCAGTCTCTATTTAGGTCACCTCCATTTAGTTGGAATGACATGTTGTAGGTGATACAACTTTGTAAGTGGAACCGTTTTTTAGGTCAGTACTCCTACCTCATCGAAATTATAGGATTTTTACAACACGTATTTATAATGCCTTATTATACAAAGTAGCTTTGTATAATAATGATAATGTATAATGATAAGGATTTTATGTAAACTTTTGTTTGAGACTGAGAAAAAAATTAATGAAAAAATAAAAATACACCAGTGGCAGCTTTTGAATTTAAATTCAGATAGCAATACTAGGAGCTTTCTTTTTTCCTTCTGAATTACATCTACACTAATCCTACTTTGTGTCCTGAAGATGTCTGACTTCACAAAATGAAAACTGTTTTATCAGAATGGTGTTGTTCATATGTCTACTGCTATCTCATAGTCATCTAATTGAATTGGAATTTTTCTCCATCCATTCTTTTTCTAAGGGATTTCAAAAAATGTTTAGGAGACACAATAAATGAAAACTGGAAATTTCCTTATTAGTCAAATAAGCTTTATGGGTTTTTTCGTGGGGGGTGGTTATCTAAGATTGGATGATGCAAACAGATTAATTAATGCTGCTTTTAGTTTCACGTCTTGTGACTTAGATCTGTCAGAGATCCAGATCAGAGGTGGTTGTTTCATTTCTTTTTTCCTTACAGAGTTTATTTTCTTCTGTAGATTGGTCAGGTGAAGCAGGAGCTCTCCAGAAAGGACACAGAACTACTAGCTCTACAGACAAAGCTAGAAACTCTTACGAACCAATTCTCAGACAGTAAGCAACACATTGAAGTGCTGAAGGAGTCCTTGACTGCTAAGGAACAAAGGGCTGCCATCCTGCAGACTGAGGTAAAAATAGTTTTGGGATTTGCAGGGAGTTGGCTCCTTGGCACTTTTTCCTATGTATTACCTGTGTTGTTTTTGTTATGCTTAGATTTGCGAGATAAGAATAATCTTATGGTTAATTTTTCAGCAATGTGATCTGTTATTGTAGTAAAATATAACCATCTTGTTTTTGGATTTAACAAATTGAAGCTGGCGTAGTTTATATGTTTTTAATACTTTGGACTTTCATTACTAACATTATGAAATGAAAAAAATAGTTGTATAAAAGAAATGTAAATGAAGCTATTGTTCTTACCCCACAGTAAACCTTCTGGTCATGAATGACAGTGAGCTTGGTTACCCCATGTTTCGATCATTAAGTGTTCTGAATTTTTGATATTATAAATAGCTTTAAGTAGGCAAACTGTGGAATCTAGAAATGTTCTAGATAGAGCTCATTTTGAACTACAGATTATTAGACAGTATACCTTCATATCCTATTTGAAAATAAAGTTAGTATTTTTAGAAATTTTAGATTATCTAGTCTGTTAGCCCTGATATCAAGTAGGAATACTCTAAGTATTTCCAGACAGATGAGACTATCTTAATTTGCAATGAGAAGGAATTGATGATGCTGTTTCGATTTACTGTTGTAATGTACCTATTTTTTAAAGATCTCAGTATTTCACTGAGGTAGGAATAGATAAGTAGTTCAGCTTTATAGAAGAAAAATAAAGCATACAGTATGGATTAGATTTTCTTTTTCTTTTGAAGAGCCAGATCTAGGTAAGTAAGAGCATAAGTTTGAAGGAAAAAGAAATGGGGAGGAAAAAGAACACATGAAAACATCATAGACACCCAGATGGTCAGAATTTTCAAGTGAGGAGGAATTAATGACTGAGACTATTTCATGCAATGTTTTTGTTCCATTAGGGATTTTGTTGAAAATGAGAGATTTGGACGACTTATTTGTCATTTTTCTTACAACTTAAAATTATTTTCTATTTTAATCATGTTTTATTTTATTATATCAACTCCATTCTACCTCAGAGGGATATTTGGGATATAAACAAGACTCACAGGTAACAGGAGTCAGTTACTGAGTTTGAACTTTAGCCTTACCACTTACTACCCAGGTAGGTGCATGATTTTGAGCATGTTATTTAACTTCATTGTGCCTCACTTTACACATTTGTAAGATGAGTGCCTACCTCATAAGGTTGTTGTTAGGATTAAACTAGTTTATTCACAAACAGGACCTGGCACACACAGAGAGGTCTGTGTGTGTTAGTTATTGTCATCATGGTAATTTTAAAAAATTTAATCTTTATTATAATTTTTCCCCATTACCATTTAGTTCCTGTATACTCCTCTGTCCTCTGCAATCACCACACTGTTGTCCATGTCAACGAGTTCTTTTGTAATAAATCAGTTAATATGTAAATTTTTAAAATGTTCAGGGAACATAGTTGGCTTTCTTTACATTAGCATAATGAAAAGAAAGATCTGCTTTTTCATATTTTTATTAAGCTAAATTTAGGTTTATTTAGGCGATTTCAAATATAAAATTATCTGGAAAATATTACCATCAACATTATTAATTTATGGCTTTATTGATTTTTCCTTTCAGTAACTGTTGTGCATGCAGTACTTGAAAAGAGTCAGAAGAGGGCGCGAGTGTCTTAGACATGAGCCTGCTTTCAGGTTTGCTGCTGTGATAGTTTTGAATGGAAGCGGCAGGTGTGTGAACCAGAGAACCAGGCAGTTAGTTAATGATAGTGCAAACATTTGAAAGCTTGACACATTGTAATAAATGACTTTTTCCTCTCAGAAATCCATCCTTCTCTTTGTGTTCCTCTCAAATAATGTTTTTATTAACTAGGCCTCACACAGATGGGCTTGTGATTGGCTCTTGTACCAAAGAGAATAAATATAAAGACTGTATTTGTGATCATTCTTGAATGGTTTTTATATTTGCTTTTAGCCATTGTGAGTGTAACTGAATTTCAGTGATTACCTCATAAGTTACTGGGACAGCTGCTCAAATATATCTGTCTAATCCTAAAATATAATACTATCTATATAAGCTAGCTTCCCTTTGTATTTGGGATGATTATGTGAATATAATGTACCTACTTATTAGCATTTACTTTTTTTCCTTAAATTACTCTGGTGACACTTGACAGGAGTCATTTTTTCCCAAAGCAGTCTTTTCATGTTAGATCCCATAATAGGTAGCTTGAATCAACTCTTTGAAAATTCTCATGTATTTCTGTAATTTGATATTAATTGATTTTGTCTTTCTCTCTGCAGCTATCCTAGACTTTGATCTTTCAACTAAATTAAGCACATATGAAAAAGAATGTGGACCTAGGAGGTTTTTTAAATTTAAAATTCTTTAAGGAAAAAGGGATATTGGAAAAGACCTGATTTTCTTTTCCTGTTCAGGGTCCAGGCTGTCTCATGTTGGGCAGTGCACAATGCATAGTATCAGTGGGATTGCTGCTTTTTATGAACACCTCCTTAAATCTGCTGACCTTCACAGAGGTGGTGAGAACTTAGTAACACAGTGGTGAAAAGCACTGTCTTTGGAGTCAGACTCGGCTTGTAACGTTACCCTCTATAATTATTAGTTATGTGACCTTGGATGAGTTATTTTACCTCTTTAATACTCCATTGTCTTGTCTTTAAGTGATAATAATAATACCAACTGCCTAAGGTTAATATGGCTAGAATAGATGTATAATTGTTAGGTCTCATCTGAATTTGGAGGGAAATATTAAATATCACTGGCTTAAAATTAAGTACCTTAGGATTTACGAGTAATTTTATTTGATCTCTTCTTTAATTTAATATTTAGAGTATTGGTATGGGTTAGGCAAGACATTTTTCTTGCTTTACAGTTAAGAATTATATAAATTGTTTAATTAGGACATTACTTTTGACCGCCACTTGGGGTTAATCTCACTAGTAACCCACGGATTTTCAACATTGACTGCAATGTTTTCCAGTATTTTTCTATTCTATGACCACTTCCTTGTTCCTAATTTTTAAATTTTATGTTATTTTTTATTTTTTAAAAATTTATTCATGTGACAATATTTAATATAATTATATAGGGTTCAGGTATACAGTTCTCTGTATACGTTACCTGTATATTGTATTGTGTGTTCACCACCCAAAGTCAAGTGTCCTTTCATTACCATTTATCCCTCTACCCTCTTCTACCACCCACCAACCCCTTTTCCTATGGTAATCACCATAATGGTGTGTCTATTAGGTATTTTGTTTTTTTTCCCTTAATCTTTCCACCTTTTTTACCCAGCTCCCCAAACCCTCTCTCCTCTAACAGCTCTCAGTCTGTTCTCTGTATCTATAAGTCTGTTTCTATTTTGTTTGTTAATTTATTTTGTTCATTAGATTCCACATATAAATGAAATCATATTCTATCTGTCTTTCTCTGACTGACTCTTTTCACTAAGCATAATACTCTTCAGGTCTATCCATAGTGTCCCAAAAGGTAAGAGTTCCTTCTTTTTATAGCCAAATAGTCTTCCATTATGTAAATGCACCATGGACTTTTATCCACTCGTCTTCTGATGGGCACTTGGGCTACGTACAGATCTTGGCTATTGTAGATAACGCTGCAATAAACATAGGGATGCATGTATTCTTTCGAAATAGTGTTTTGAGTTTCTTTGGTTATATTCCCAGAAATGGATTTGCTGGGTCATATGGCAGTTCAATTTTAATTTTTTGAGGAAACACCATACTGTTTTCCACAGTGTCTGCGCCAGTCTGCATCCCACCAACAGCACACAAGTGTTTCCTTTCCTCTACATCTTTGCCAATACTGTTGTTTGTTGATTTATTGATAATAACTCTCCTGACAGGTGTGAGCTGATACCTCCTTGTGGTTTTAATTTGCATCTCTTCAATGATTAGTGACATTGAGCATATTTTCATATGTCTGTTGGCAATCTGTATGTCCTCTTTGGAGAAGTGTCTGTTTAGGTCCTTTGCCTATATTTTTACTGGATTATTTGTTGTTTTGGCGTTGAGTTGTTTGAGTTCTTTATAAATTTTGGATATTAACCACTTATCAGATGTATCATTGGCAAATATGTTCTTTTAGGTAGTGGATTGTCTTTCCATTTTGTTGATGATTTTTTTGTTGTGCAAAAACTTTTTAGTATGATGTAGTCCCATTTGTTTACTTTTCTTATATTTTCTTTGCCAGAGGAAGTAAATCAGAAAAAAAATATTGCTAAGAGAAATATCTGAGATTTTACTGCCTATGTGTTCTTCTAGAATTTTTATGGTATGGACTCTTACATCTAAGTCTCTAATCCATTTTGAGTTTATTCTTGTGTATGTTGTAAGAAGGTGGTCTAATTTTACATTTTTGCAGATATCTGTTCAATTTTCTCACCACCAGTTATTGAATAGACTATATTTACCTCATTGTATGTTCTTGCCTACTTGGTCAAATATTAATTGATTGTATAGGCGAGAGTTTATTTCTGGGCTATCTATACTGTTCCATTGATCTATATGTGTGTTTTTATGCCAGCATCATACTGTTTTGATTACTATGTCTTTGTAGTATAGTTTGATATCAGGTAATGTGATTTGTCTAACTGTGTTCTTTTTTCTCAAGATTGCTGTGGGCATTGAGGGTCTTTTGTGGTTCCATATAAGTTTTTGGAATATTGTGCTAGTTCTGTGAAGTATGCCATTGATATCTTTATAGGAATTGCATTTGAATTTATAGATCGATTTGGTAGTACGGGCATTTTAATGATGTGAATTCTTCCTGTCCATGAGCATGGTATATGCTTCCAATTATTTCTGTCTTCTTCAGTGTCTTAAAATTTTCTGAGAAAGGTCTTTTACCTCGTTGGTTAAATTTATTTCTAGATATTTTTCTTCCAAAGAAATTGTTAGTGGGATTGTTCTCTTAATTTCCCTTTCTGATAGTTCATTATTGGTGTACAAAAATACAACCGATTTTTGGATATTTGTTTTGTATCCTGTGTTTTGCTGAATTCATTTATTAGTTATAGTTTTTTTTTTTTGCTGGAATTTTTAGGGTTCTCTATATACAGTGTCATATCACCTGCAAATAATGACAGTTTCATTTCTTCCTTTTTAGTTTGAATTCTTTTTATTTCTTCTTCTTGCCTGATTGCTGTGGCTGGGACTTCCAGTACTATGTTGACTAAGAGTGGTGAAAGCAGACATCCCTGTCTTGTTGCCAGTCGTAAGGGATATACTTAGTTTTGCCCATTGAGTATGATGTTGGCTGTGGGTTTGTCACATGTGGCCTTTATTACATTGAGATATGTTCCCTCTATTCCCACTTTGATGAGAGTTTTTACAATAAAAAGGTGCTGGATTTTATCTATGCTGCTTTAAAATGCTTTTTCTGAATCTATTGATATGATAATACGATTTTTTTCATTCATTTAGTTTATGTGGTGTATCACATTTATTGATTTGTGGTATTTGTACCCACCTTGCATCCTCAGAATAAATCTCAGATGATCAGAAGATGTGTATGATCTTTTAATGTATTGCTGGATTCAGTTTGCTAATATCTTGATGAGGATTTTAGCATCTCTGTTCATCAGTAGTATTGGCCTGTAATTTTCTTTTCTTAGAGTGTCTTTATCTGGAATTAGGATATAGCTGGCCTCATTAAATGAGCTCGAGAGTATTCCCTCCTCTTGAATTTTTTGGAATAGTTTGAGAAAGAAAGGCGTTAGCTCTTCTTTTAATGTTGGGTAGAATTCATTCTCTGTGAAGTCATTCTTCTAGGATTTTGGTTTGGTGGGAGCTTTTTCATTACTGCTTCAGTTTTATTAGCTGTAATCTGTCTATTCAGATTTTCTGATTCATCCCAATTCAGTTTTGGAAGAATGTATATTTCTAGGAATTTAACCATTTCATCCAGATTATTTAATTCGTTGGCATATAGTTTGTAATATTTTCTTACAATCCTTGGTATTTCGTTGGTGTAAGTTCTCTTTTATTTCTGATTTTATTTATTTGGATCCTCTCTTTTTTTCTTGTTGAGTCTGGTTAAAGATTTGTCAATTTTGTTTACCTTTTCAAAGAACCAGTTCTTGGTTTTATTGATCTTTTATATTGTTTTTTTAGATCTGTTTTGTTTATTTGTGCTCTGGTCTTTATTATCTCCTTCTTTCCATTGACTTTGGGCTTTGTTGTTCTTTTTCTAGTTTCTTTACATATGAAGTTAGATTGTTTATTGAGATTTTTGTTGTTTCTTGAGGTAGGCCTTGTAATACTATTTTCCTCTTAGGACTGCTTTCACTGTTTCTAATAGATTTTGGGTGTTATGTTCACATTTTCATTTGTTTTGAGGTAGGTTTTGACTTCTTCCTTGATCTCATTGTTAACCCATTTATTGTTTAGTAACATGTTTTTAGCCTCTATTTGTTTGGGGTTTTTTCAGTTTTTTTCTTGTGTTTGATTTCTAGTTTTATACCATTATGGTCAAAGAAGATGCCTGATATAATTTCAGTCTTCTTAAATTTATTGAGACTTGTTTTGTATCCTAACATATAGTGTATCCTAGAAAATGTTCCATATGCACTTGAAAAGAATGTATATTCTGCTTTAGGGTGAAATGCTCTGAAGATAACAGTGATCTAGTGTGTCATTTAAGGCTGATGTTTCCTTGTTGATTTTTTTGTCCGGAGATCTATTTATTGATGTTAATGGGAAGTTAAAATCCCCTATTATGTCTTTATTACTGTCAGTCTCTTCCTTATGTCCATCAAAATTTGCTTTACATATTTAGGTGCTCCTGTTTTCATTCCATAAATATTTACAAGGGTTATATCCTCTTGTTGGACTGACCACTTTAACATTGTGTAATGTCCCTCTTTGTCTCTTTTTATGGCCTTTGTTTTGAAGTCTAATTTTGTCTGTTATAGGTATTGCTACCCCAGCTTTCTTTACATTTCCATTTGTATCGTATATTTTCCATTTCTTTTGGTCTATGTGTATTATTTGTTTTGAGGTGGGTTTCTTGTAGAACAGCATGTATATAGGTCTTGTTTTCTTATTTATTCAGTTACCTTGTGTCTTTGGATTAGAACCTTTAAGCCATTTACATTTAAAGTAATTATTGATAGGTACATATTAATTTTATTATTATAGTTATCTTTATAACTGTGTCCCTTTTTTTTTTCTTTAAAGACGACCCTTTAACATTTCTTGTAATACAGGAAAAAAGAAATTACAAGATGGTGGTAACAAACTACTTTAGCTTTCTCTTGCCTTGGAAACTCTTTGCTTCTCTTTCAATTTTAAATGATAACCTTGCTGGGTAAAGTAGTCTTAGTTGTAGGTCCTTGCTTTTCATCACTATGACTATTACATGGCTCTCCCTTCTGGCATGAAATGTTTCTGTTGAGAAATCAGCTTACCATCTTATGGGAGCTCCCTTGTAGGTAACTAACTCTCTTGCTCTTGCTGCTTCTAAATTCACTCCTTGTCTTTAAACTTTGCCATTTTAATTATGATGTGCCTTGTTGTGGGCCTCTTTGGGTTCATTTTGTGTGGGGCTCACTGAGCTTCTTGAACTTGTGTTTCTTTTTCCTTCACCAAGTTAGGAAAGTTTTCTCTCATTACTTCTTCATATAGGTTCTCAATATCTTGCTTTCTCTTTTCTCCTTCTGGTACACTGGTGCACTGTTTTCCCAAAGGTCCCGTAAATTATCATCACATTCATTCATTCATTCATTCATTCATTCATTCATTCATTGTTGTGCTGATGGGGTGTTTTTTGCTACCTTGTCTTCCAAATCACTGATTCAGTTCTCCATTTCATTCAGCTTCATTCATCCTGCCTTATTCTTTTTAATGTATTCTTTATTTCAGATACTATATTCTTGATTCCTGACAGGTTCTTTTTTTGTGGCTTCTAATGCTTACTGTCTCTTTGTTGAAGTTCTCGTTAAGTTCCTTCAGCATCCATATCATCATTTTTTTGAGCTCCAGATCTGGTATATTGCCTGCCTTCATTTCATTAGATCTTCCTAGAGATTTCTGAGGTATTTCATTTGGCGCATATTTGTCTCCCTATTTTGGCTGCCTGTTTGTGTTTGTTTCTATATATTAGGTAGATTTGCTATGACTCCCAGCCTGGGTAGGGTAGCCTTATGTAGTAGGTGTCCTTTGGGATCCAGTGGCACAGTCTTTTTGTTCACCTGAGCTGGATGTTCCAGGAATGTCCCATATAAGGGTTATGTGGGTCCTTCTGTTGTAGTTGAGTTTTGATTGCTGTTGGCTTGTTTGTGTGTGTGGTCAACCCTTAGGCTGGCTGGCTGTGAGGATCAACCCATACCACAGTGTAGGAGCTACTATGAAGGTGCTGACCACATAAAGTGAAATTTGCTTCAGCATGGTCTGGTGCCTGCTGAGATCTCCCTTTGGATATGCAGCTTGTGAAGCTAGTTGTATTCTACTCTGATGTTTGAAGCTGGTCACTGTGTGTGTTGGTTCTGGGGCCTCTTGGGAGGGCCTCTGGTGCCGACCAATGTTGGATGCTGCCTGTGACTGGCCCTGGGCAACCTGTTTGGAGCTACAAATTGATACACAGTTTGTGGCTGCCTCTGCCTGATGTGGCTGTCCCTTCAGCTCTTTCCCCAGAGTTGCATACCCCAGTCTTAAGTCACATGACTTTGTTCTGCTCCAATCTCCCTCTGCTGGAGCCCAGGGTTATTGACTATGAACAGTATTTTGTGCATTGGCCCTTTAACAGTGTGCTCGTGTCTCTAGCAGATTTTTATCTCTTCCTGGAAGACAGAAACCCATTGATTTTTAGACAGATATTATGTGGATGCCACTTTCCAATTCTGGTGCTCTGGGCTGGGGAGCTTGGTGTGGGATTGAGATCCCAGTTCCTCAGGGGGGAACCTTTGCAGCTGAGATGTCCCTCCAGAATCTCAGTACTGCCAATAGACAAAGACCAGCCCTTTTTCCTTCTCTGCCTTTCCTACCAGTCTCAGTGTTGCTTCTGTTATAAATTCTTTGTTATAAGACTTTGATATATTACATTTTAATTTTTCTTTATGTATTTTTTGATATCTTACTTTTTCATTTACCTGATAGTAGTCAGTAGCATGTTATTTAATCTTCACATATATGTGGTTTTTCCATCTTTCTTCTTGTAGTTAATTTCTAGTTTCATACCATTGTGGTTGGGAGATATAGTTGGTATGATTTCAATGTTAGTATCATTGAGACTAATTTGTGCCCCATTATATAGTCTGTCCTTGAGACTCTTCCATGTATACTTGAGAAGAATGAGTATTCTGTCATTTTGGGATGGAAAGTTCTAAAAATATTGATCAAGTCTACTTGCTCCAATGTGTCATTTAAGGCCAATATTTTCTTATTGACTATGTGTCTGGATATCCAGTTACCCTACTATAATTGCATTTTTGTCACTTTCTCCCTTTTGGTTTGTTAGTAATTGCTGTATATATTTTGGTGCTCCCAAGTTGGGTACAAATTATATTTATAAGTGTTATGTCTTCTTAATGAATTTCTCCCTTTATCATCATAAGGTATTCATCTTTGCCTCCTGCTACTTTTTTTTATCTTGAATCCTATTTTGTTTGTTATAAATACTCCTGTACCTGCTTTTTTTTCTGGATGTCATTCATTGATGTCACATCTTCAACCCATTCACTTTGAGCCTGTGTTTGTCTTTAGAGCTGAGATGAGTCTTCTGCAGGCCACGTGTAGTTGGGTCTTGTTTCTTTGATGAGTTCAGTCCATTTACTTTTAGAGTGATCATTGATGATCACCCTAAAAGTCCTCACTCAGAGGACTTACTATAGCTATCGCGTCTTTTGTTTTGTGGTTATTATGTATCTCCATCATTTCTTTTTCCTTGTGATTCTGCCTGCTATTTTAGTTGGCAGTTTTCTATGATTTTTTCCTTCTTTATGTTTCTTGTCTCAACTCTGGTTTTTATTTTGCGGTTACCAGTAAGTTGGTTTGTATTGTATATAATGTCTCATGCATATAATAATCCTTTCCCAGATTGCCACTTATCTTCCCTTTATCTGTACCTTTGAATTGTTTTCCTTCTCCCCTTTTATGATTATATCATCACAAATTATCCCTTATTATATTTTATATTTGTTATCAACATGGTATAGGTATAGTTAATGCCACGTTTCTCAGTTTAAACTTTGTTGTAATTGAGTGTGTAATAACCCATTCTGAAGTAGATTTGCAGTTTCATGCTCTTGTCTATTAATTATCTTACTCAGAGTTTTGTATATTTTTATTTGTTTTTCATAGAAGAACTCCTTTCAGCATTTCTTGTAGTGCAGGTCTTTTGGCACCAAAGTCACTCAGCTTTTGTCTGTCTGGGAAAGCATTTATTTCTTCTTCATGTCCAAAGGATAACTCTGCTGGATGTAATATCCTCAGCTGTTTGTTCCTCTCTAAATATTTTGAATATTTTCTTCTACTTTCTTCTGCCTTGTAATGTTTCTGCTGTGAAATCTGATAATCTCATAGTTTTATTTATTTATTTATTTTTGTAGGTTACAGTCTTCCACTCCTCCCCTCATTCCCCAACTGGCTGCTTTAAGAATTCTTTGTCATTAATTTTTGACAGTTTGAATAAAATCCGTCTTGGAGATGATCTTTTTGCATTGATGTAATCAGGTATTCTGTTAGCTTCCTCTATTCTGAAGTCCATATTTCCCCCCTTAGGCTTATAAAATTCTCATCAATTATTCCTTTGAGTAAGCTATCTGTTTCTTTCTCCCTCTTCTCTGTCTGGTATACCTATTACCTTAGGTTCATTTTTCTAATGTAGTCAGATAATTCTTACAGAGTTGTTTCATTTTTTAACTCTTAATTTTCTTCTTCCTGCTTGCTTATTTCTAGGTTTGTATACTTGAGTTCACTAATTCTCTCTCTACCTGAGCTGCTATGTTTCCAGTGCTCTCTAAATGCATTCCTTGTCTCATTTATTGAGTTCTTCAGCTCCAGAATTTGTTTCTGTTTTTATAGTTTTAGTCTCTTTGAAAAGTACTTCTTTGTTCATTAATTTTATTCCTGAGTTCATTGAACTGCATTTCTGAGTTTCCCTTGTATGTTGTTGAAATTCCTCATAACTACAGTCTTGAATTCTCTGTCATTTAAATAAGTCTTCCATGGCTTTGAGTTTGGTTTCTGGAGACATTTTTCCTGCACTCCGAAATTAACTTTGTTGTTCATAGTGTTTGATGGATTAATTTTTTTCTTTTCACATTTGAGGTAGTGATCTTGTTTTCTTTTCTTTTCTTTTCTTTTCTTTTCTTTTCTTTTCTTTTCTTTTCTTTTCTTTTCTTTTCTTTCTTTTTCTTTTTTTAAAAAAATATTTTATTTATATATATTTTATAGAGAGGGGAAGGGAGGGAGAAAAAGAGGGAGAGAAACATCAGTGTGTGGTTGCCTCTCAAGCACCTACCACTGGTTACCTGACCCGCAACCCAGGCATGTACCCTGACTGGGGAATCAAACTAGCGACCCTTTGGTTTGCAGTCCCATGCTCAAGCCACTGAGCCACACCAACCAGGGCTGATCTCTTGTGTAGATTTTGTTCTGCTTTGGACAGTTCAGCAGGTTGATAGGTAGGGTACTTTCTTTTGTTTTCCAGTAGATGGTGCTATAGTGCAAGTATTTGTTTTCTTTTACCTGTACTATTTGTGCCTCTGGGATTGTGGTGGGCCTGAGAGGCATGATGAAGGAAGGTGCACTATTGGGTGTCCTCTCAGTGACCAGTTCCCCTTGGTTACGGAGCATACCCCTGTGGCAGGAGGTATGTGGTGGGCTGTGGAGAACTGGTTTTGTGAGCTCCCACAGCTTCCTCCTTTTCTGCTATGGTTTTGGCTTTTCCTGGCTCTTTTAGGGTATGTGGAGTATGTGTGGGAGAGGAGAGGCAGGATAGGTGGGCATCCCACAGTTTCAATACGTGCCAGTAATGATTGTGACCTCTGCTGGCTTCTTTAAAGGTACACAGCCACCTCCTCAGATCTCTGCCACAGTCGGGGAAGAGAGAACCGCGATGCCTTTTCTGTGAGCGAAGCTGCTTCTGTGTCTCTTATGCTCCAGGCCGTAGGGTTGGGCTGCAGCCCAGTTTCTCCACTTCCCTGTTCCCTGAAGCTGCATCTGTGGCTACCAGTCCCTATTCTTATCCTCCCTCTCCTGTTCTGCTTCCTCTACTCATTCCAATAACCTACTGTTAGATATTCTGATGGCGTGGATATTTCAGGCATGTTTGTGTGTTGAGCAGGGTATCCTTTGTTGAGCTATAGTTGTCTGACTTGTGAATTTAAGGGGTGAAATTATTGATCTTTCTCACTCTACCATCATGCTGGAAATGTCTTTATTTATTTATTTAAATCATTACTTTGATTGCAGTTTACATTCAACACTATTTTGTATTAGTTTCAGGTGTATAGCACAGTGGATAGACGTTCATGTAGGTTACAAAGCATTCCCTCTGATAATTCAAGTGTCCACCTGGTACCATAGATAGTCATTACAACATTGTTGACTGTATTCCCTGTGCTTTACCCCCATGCCTGTTTTGTCACTACCATTTAATACTTCTCAATCCCCTTACCTTTTCTTACCCCATAAGAGAGAATGAGAGCAAATAAGCTAAGCATTTAAATCAGTATACTGGGAAAAAAGCAACAGAATTAAATCCAAAGAAAACAGTAAGTAGTTGACATTAAGTAAGAAATCGGTAGAGGACCAAATGAAACCAAACCAAGACTTATTTATTTTAAAAAGTTGGTCAGATAGGAACATATCTTATAGAATGATAAAGGAGAAATAACTACTAGTTACCAGAGTTTAAAAATAATAAAAGACAATTGTGAATAATTATTTTCTAATAAACTGAAAAGTTAGGAGAAATAAACACATTTATGGAAAATATGACAAAGTAGGTTCAAGAGATAATAGAAAACATGAACAACAATCATTATAGATTTTTAAATGCTAATCAGCCTCAGTCCTCACTCCCTCGCAAATCTGAATGCCCAGGTGGATTTCCAGAAGAAGTTTATGAAAAACATTAAAAAATTGATCATCATTTTTTAATTTAAGTTGTTCCAAAAGTAGAAAATGCAAAAATTCCAAGACTGTACAAAAGGATATGAAGAAAAATAAATCGAGAGCTATACCTTATCAGTAGGTGGTATAATTTAATACTATAGGAACATCACTCCTCCCTAAGTTAATATAATTTCTTTCATTCTTTCCTTTTGAAATTCCAGTGAAAATACCCTATATTTTTATAATTCATTTTATATTTTAAAGTTTACATAGATAAGTCACAAAAAGATTATCATATGTGATTCCACTTAAATGAGAAACCTAGAAAAGTCAAATTCATAGAGATAGAAGTAGGATTGTGCTTGCTATGGGTTGGGGAAGGGGAGAATGGGACGTTTAAAGGTACAGAGTTTTATTTTTGCAATACGGACAGAGTTCTGGAGATTGGTTGTACAACAACATGAATGTACTGAACACCACTGAACTATACACTTAAAAATGGTTAAGATGGCAAATTTTATGTTATGTTTTTCTTACTACAATTAAAAATTTGAAAAATTACATGGGCAAATAATATTAAAGTGAAGAAAAAGAAAACTGAGAAACCTACTCTGTTAGGTCTGACAAGATACCTATTGTCAGAATGATAAACCAAACCAAACCGAACCAAACCAAACCAAACACTATACTGCGGGACAGTGTGGTACTGGCATAGGAATGGGCAGAGAGAACAGTAGAAGAAAATACAGAATTTGAAATCAGTATTTGAAGGGGTATCATAAACTAGTGAGAAGTGAGCAAGTGTTAGAAAACTGACATACTCTACAGAGAATAAAGTTGGCTGCCCACCTCATACCAGATAAAACAATGAACTCCAGATTGATTAAAGATCTCAGTATAAAGGAGGAACTGTACAGTTAATCAACAAACATGATATATTTTAGGTAGGATATCTTAAGTGACTCCTTCAAATTTAAGTATTCTTTTTCAAGAAAGAAACACCATTGAAAAAGTTAACAAGTGGGTGACTGGTTGGGAGAAAATATTTTCACTACCTCTGAAAATACCAAAGATTGAGACATAGAATTAAAAAAGGAAGCTTTCAAATTAAGAAGGAAAAGATAGAGACTATAGGGAGGGAGGAGAGGATTTGAATGGGCAATTAAAAGACAAGGAAAGCTAAGTGGTTAACAGGTACTGCACAAGACCCTCAGTCTCATTAGTAAATAAAACCATAAATTTCAAAGATAATGAAATACTACATTCCATTCATCAAAGTGATAAAAATTAGAAAATGAAATAATATGTGTTACTTGTAAAGGTTTGGGCTAACAGGAACATAGATGACATAGTTGGTCCCAGTAATACCACTTCTGAATATATTCCCCGGAGAAAATTTTCCACTGGTTTACATAAGGACATATATAAGGATATACACTACAGAACAGGGAATTGAAGGCAATCCAAGTGTTTATTACCGGAGCGATTGGAAAAGTAAAATGCAGTGGATACATACCATGGAATACTATGTAAAAGTCAAAAGCAACGATCTAGAAATATTCATAGGATCATCTTACTATATATATATAGTAAACTCAAAATGGATATATATATAGTAAGGTGCAGAATGAGATATATAGCATTTATATAAATAACATGTATATAAAAAATAAATTATATTTCTAAGATACATGTACATTCAAGAACATATTGAAGACATCCAGAGTACCTGTGTATTGAAGGCAGAATAGATATTGGATATGAATGGAAAAAAAAAAAAAGTAGACCTTTGCATGGACCAGCGATAGTTTTAATTGAATTGAAGGATGAGAGTAATTTAGTTTTTCCTCCAACCTGATAAAAGTTTGAAACCAGTAGTTTCGACTGTGTAACTACTGTGAGGGTAAGCTGAATCTGGTCTATTATCACATTGATCTCAGAATTGATTTGGCTGATATCTGTGACAGGGCAGATATTTGTATTTTTTCTCCCTTCTAACACTGAGCATTTGTCAACAAGGAAACTATACTAGAATTGTTCTGAGGGGTTATTATTTTTGGTAACCAAGGAACTTGGATTTCAATGGTGACATGTAGATAGCAGATAGACCTTGACTCTAAATAGGGTAGGAGGTTGAAAATGAGGTGCTTGCATAAATCCAGGACTCCTGAGAAAGGGTGGATGAGAAAAAAATATCTCCTACCAATATCGACACTATGACAGTATGAGAAACTGACTCACCTTGCCTTTGATTTTGAGGAAAAAGTTCTCAGGCAGGTTTGAGTTTGAATATACATAGCTACTCATAAGGGACATGCTTTCAGCTTAGTCCAAAATAGATTTCATAGATAAAAGCCTAGCTTATAATAAACTTAAAACTGCAGATTTCTTAATCACCTATAGAATTTAATCTATTCTGATCCAATATCAGAAGAGCAGTGAATGACATGATACTGTTTATAGAGAACCCTAAAGATTACACCAAAAAAGAAAAAAAAAAACCAGTTACTAGAATTGATAAATTTAAAAGTAGCAGAATACAAAATAAAAATCCAGAAATCAGTTACATTTCTGTACACCAAAATGAACTATCAGAAAGAGAAACCGAGAAAGCAACCTCATTAACAATTACCAAAAAAAACCCCTAAAAAACAAAAAACAAAAGCTTAGGAATAAATTTAACTAAGTATGTAAAATATCTGTACTCAGAATGTTATAAGATACTGAAGAAAGAAATTGCAGAAGATACAAATAGGTGGAGGCATGTACCACGTTCATGGATAGGACAGATTAACATTGTTAAAATGTCCATACTACCCAAAGCAATCTATAGATTGAGTGCAATTTCAATCAAAATACCACTGCCATATTTCACAGAACTGGAACAAATAATCCAAAAATTTATATGGAGCTACAAAAGACTGTGAATAGACACAACAACTTTGAGAAAGAAGAACAAAGTTGGAGGAATCATGCTACCTTGTATCAAACTATATTACAAGATTACAGCAGTCAGAACAGCATGGTATTGGCATAAAAACATGTATAGATCAATGGAACAGAAGAGAGGCCAGAAATAATCACTCACCTATATAGTCAATATTTGACAAAGGAGGCAAGAAGATACAATGGGGTAAAAACAGTCTATTCATTAAATGGTGTTTGAAAACTTGGACAGACACATGCAAAAAACATGAAACTAAATCACCTTAATATACCATGTACAAGAATAAACTCAAAATGGATTAGAGACTTAAATGTAAGACTCGATACCATAAAAACCTTAGAAGAAAACATAGGCAGTAAAATATCAGATATTTTTCTTAGCAATATTTTTGTCTGATATATCTCCTCTGGCAAGGGAAACACAAGAAAAATAAACAAATGGGACTATGTCAAGCAAAAAGTTTTAGCACAGCAAAAGAAACCATCAGTAGAATGGAAAGACAACCCACTGAATGAGAGAACATATTTGCCAGTGATATATCTGATACGGAGTTAATATCCAAAATTTATAAAGAACTCAAACAACCAAACACCAAAACAACAAACAATCCAGTTAAAAAATATGCAGAGGACTGGACTTCCAGTCAAGATGGCAGCGTAGGCAGACATGACCCACCTCTCCGCACAACCACATCAAAGTTACAAATAAAATATAGAACAACCATCACTTAGAACTGTCAGAAATTGAGTTGAAGGGGAGTTTGACAACTACAAAAGCAAATTGAATGGAAGTCTGAGAACTATGAAATCTAGTCAAATGGAAGTCTGACAACTATGGAATTAGACCACATCCATCCAGACTGGGGATGGGCTGGCCCCACACCATTCATTCACATAAAATTCAGGAGGGATATCTGAGGAGAGAGGAGTCCCAGTTCCACACCAGGCCCCCCCAACCCAGAGTTTCAGTGCCAGGAAGGTAAGTCCCCATAACTTCTGGCTGCAAAAACCAACAGGGATTGAGTTGGTGGAAGAAACTTCTAGAGCCCCAAACAGTTCCTGTATAAGAGCCCACACACGGACTCACCTAATCAGACTCACTCCCTGTGAGCTCCAGCACTGGGGTAGCAGCTTGAAAAGTTCCGGTGGTATACAGGGAGAAACTGAAGTGTTTGGCATCAAGATCAAGGTGAGCAGAGGCCAGCCATTGTCCCTTTTCTAAACCCCCCTGCCCCCCGCCCTACCACACACACAGAACCAGTAGGCTGGTGCCATATCTGAGACTCCATTAACCTGACTGACACTGTTTGACTCCCTTGGAGATCCCCCAGATACTCTGCCTCACCCAACTTTGGTCCCACCCAAACTCCTTTTCCATATGAATATCTGGTCTTGGTTCATGCTTCACAACTTCCTAAATCCTATCAGACAAGCAACAGCTGGCTTCAGTGAGCCCCAGGTCCAGCACTAGCAGCAGCCAGTTCAGATTCACAGCTTGGCTTTGTGTGGGAATCTCCAAACCCAGCACAAGCAGCAGCCATCTCAGATTGCTTTATAGCTCAGGCAGGGTGGCCCTGTGGGGGCTTACCTTGTCATGCACCATCCAGGAAAACACAAGGCCAGCCCACCCAGTGAATAGCTACAGACCACATTGGAGTACCACCACCCTGCCCCTACACAGCTGATCCTCCACAGAGGGCGGAGGCATGGTTAGTGGTCACAGCCAGTCCTTGCAGCTGACTGGCCTGGGTAAATCCCTCCCATTGACCTGCCAACAGCAACCAAGGCTCAACTACAAGAAGAGGGTTTATTCAGCCCACACGAAGGGTTCACCTCCAGTACCCAGCTTGGGTGATAGGGGAGTCTGTGCCCCTGAACCCTACAGGATACTTAGTACATTAGACCACACTACCAAGACATGGAGTCAAAACAGCTCTACCTAATATATAGAAAGAAACACGGGGAGGATGTCAAGACAAGGAGACAAAGAAACATGGCCCAAATGAAAGATCAAAACTCAAAAAAAAGAACTAAAGAAAATGAGGATGAGCAATCTGTCAGATGCAGAGTTCAAAATTAAAAGGATGGTCAAGGAACTTAGTGAGGACCTCAACAGTGTGAAAAAGTCGAGTCAGAAACAAAGGGTACAGTAATTAAAATAAAGAACAGTTTACAGGAAAACAACAGTAGAGTCAATGGAACCAAGAATCAAATCAGTGATCTGGACATAAGGAAACAAAAAACAACTAATCAGAACAACAAGAATAAAGAATCCAAAAAAAAAAATGATAGTATAAGCAGCCTCTGGGACAACTTGAAGAGGTCCAACATTTGTACAGAGGGGTACCAGAAGAAGAGAAAGAGCAAGAAATTGGAACACTGAAAAAGTAGTGAAAGAAAACTTCCCTAATTGGTTGAAGGAAATAGACATGCAAGTCCAGGAAGCACAGACAATCCCAAACAAGATGGATGCAGAGACTCACTCTAAGACACATCATAATTAAAATGCCAAAGGTTGAAGATAAAGAGAGACTCTTAAAAGCAGCAAGAGAAAAACAGCTAGTTACCTACAGGGGTGTTCCCATCAGACTGTCAGCTGATTTCTCAAAAGAAACATTGCGGACTAGAAGTGTTTGACAAGAAATATAGAAAGTCATGAAAAGCAGGGACCTACAGCAAGATTGCTGTACCCAACAAGGCTATGATTTAGAAACGAAGGGCAGATAAGAGCTTGCCAGACAAGAAAAAACTGAAGGAGTTCATCATCACCAAATCATTATTATGTGCAGTGTTAAAGAGACTTATTTAAGAAAAAGATCAAAACTATAAACAGTAAAATGGCAGAAAAAATCCATACCTATCAACATTTGAATCTAAAAATCGAACTAAGCCAACAAGAACAACAGAGTGAGAATCATGGAAACGGAGAAGGTTTTGATGGTTGCCACATGGGAGGGGATGGGGAGAATGGGTGAAGAGGTGAAGGGATTAATAAGTACAAATAGGTAGTTACAGAATAGCAGTGGGGATGTAAAGTACAGTATAGGAAATGGAGTAGCCAAGAACTTACATGTGGATATGTACAAAGTGGGGAGGATTGCCTGAAGCAGTGCGGGAGTGCTCGGGGAAGGGGGACCGAGGGAGAAATATCAGGACAATTGTAATAGCATAATCAATCAAATATAATTTTAAAAGTGTGAAGAAACTCCTGTATTTTGCTGTGTATATTGCATACTTTTTTGCCCAAATTTTTGAGGGAAAAATAAAGATGCTCATTATACATGTGTAGCACTGATACCACATCTATATAAACGTTTTTAATTCTTTTATTTATGCTTATGTGTTAAGCATAACTCTAGAAAGCAACAATAAATGTTGGTATGCAAAATAGTACCCTGGAATATGATAAACAGTTTTGTTTCTAAATAAAAATAAATAAATAATAAGATTAAAAATTAAAGGCTTTTTTTCCTGAAAGTTTGGGCAAAAAACCTGGATGCATGTATGTATGGGAGCACATTATATATGGCAAAATATGGTAAATAGATACTTTTCCAAAGAGGACATACAGATTGCCAGTAGACTTAGGAAAACATGCCTAATGTCACTAATTTTCGGAGAGATGCAGGTTAAAACCTCAATGAGATATCACCTCATATCTGTCAGAATGGTTATCAGCAATAAATTGTGTTGGGGAAGATGTGGAGAAAAGGGAACCCTTGTGCACTATTGGTGGGAATGCAAATTGGCGCACCAGCTTGGAAAACAGTATGGAGTTTCCTAAAAAAATTAAAGTTGAACTGCTGTATGACCCAGCAATTCCCTTTCTGGAAATATAACAGAAGAAACTCGAAACACTACTTTGAAAGAATGTATGCATCCCTATGTTTATTGCAGCGTTATCTATAATAGCCAAGATTTGGACGTAGCCCAAGTGCCCATCAGAAGATGAGTGGACAAAAATCCATGGTGCATTCACACAGTGGAAGACTACTTGGCTGCAAAAAGAAGGAACTCTTGCCTTTTAGGACACCATGGATAGACCTGAAGAGTATTATGCTTAGTGAAATAAGCCAGTTAGAGAAAGACAAATAGCATATGACTTCACTTTTATGTGGAATCTAATGAACAAAATAAACTAAGAAATATAGATACAGACTTTTAAAGATACAAAGAATATACTCACAGCTGTTATAGGAGAGAGGGTTTGGGGAGCTGGGTGAAAAAGTTGAAGAGATGTAGCAAAAAAAACACCCCACCTCTTAAAC
Source organism: Mormoops blainvillei (assembly GCA_004026545.1). NCBI lineage: Eukaryota > Metazoa > Chordata > Mammalia > Chiroptera > Mormoopidae > Mormoops > Mormoops blainvillei. Next base: position 65,008 of record PVJD01005130.1, on the reverse strand, counting down.
ACAGATAACAGTATGGTGATTAGCAGAGGGAAAGGGGAGTAGTGAAAGATAAAAGAGGATAAATGAGGTAGAAAAGAGGATAAATGTTGATGAAAGGTGACTTTGGGTGGTGAACACACAATACAATATATGAATATTGTATTATAGAATTAGACACTTGAAACCTATATAATTTTATTATCCAATGTCACTCCAATAAATTATATAAAAATTAAGAAAAAGATTTAAAACAAATAGATTAGATCTTTAGGAATGTTGTATAATGAATTAAACTGTAAATTAAATGACTTAAATAAAGGATGGTGTAATGAGCATGTGAGCTCTCTCCAGAATAAATGAGCAGATATCACTTACTGGGGTGTTGTTTCAGGACTGTTAAAGAGTAAAAGCTGATGCAGTGTAGTAAAGGTAGCACTCACTGTTTAGTGTGTTTTAATCTTGGCTTTGCCACTTGTTATATAAGCTCATGCTTTTTAAGTTTCAATTTTCTTAACTATGAGAAGAGTAATAGCGTTACCTCACAGAGTGTCATAAGAATTAAATGGCTTTATATATGTACATAGTACACTCAGTAAGTATTATTATTAAATATATGAAGGAAGGATTGGAAACATGGACAAAGAGCAAAACAGTATAAATAATAGGCAGGTTGTAAAAGAGCAAGACAGGATTTAAGACATGAAATATATAACTAAAATGAAAATTCACTATATTAAACTGAAAATTAGAGCTGAAGGAATGATTAGTGAATTGGAAGACAGCTCTAACAAGATATTATTCAGAGAGCAATCGGATAGATAAAAAGAATTTACTGAAGGGAAGTCCATGGAAATAGAAGTATAACTTACTGTACATTGATGAGAGTTTCAAAAAGAGAGGATGGAGGGAATGGGAGACAATTTTAAAAGAGATACTTTCTGAGGATATTTCTGAGTTGATGATAGGAAGGGATCTTCAGGTCAGGAGCATAGAATTCTTGAGCAGGAGAATATCCACACCTGCGAACGTCCTAATGCAGCCATAGGGAAACCAATCTTAAAAGCTGCCAGAGAGAAAAGTTTACTAATAAAGAATTAACATTTAGGACAGCAGCAGGCTTTTCAACAACAAGAGGAGGAAGAATATGGTAGAGTAAAATCCTCAAAGTTCAGTGAAGAACATTGGTAACTCATAATTCTGTACCCAGCTGTGATTCTTCAGTAGATATAAAATAAAGACAATTTTCAGACTAAAACTGAGTTTTCTAATCATGGGTCCACATATAAAGAACTAAAAAGACAAAAATTGCATCTAGAAAGAAGGAATGAGATGCAGGAAAGAATAGCTGAAAAAGGACACTAATATGACAAAGAGGAGAAAATAATCACATATCAATTTAATAGTTTGGCTCAGGCCTAAAACAATAGTACCATTAAACCTAAGCTCTGAAATCAATTGAAGTTTTATCCAATAAAAGTGGAGATTTTTGGGAAAAGATTGTAAAAGAAAAACCTCATCAGTTAATGCCACCTGTTGGTATAATGCTCCTAGATGATAGAGCAGGTTAAATTTCACATCTAGATTGTTTTTGCCTTTCCCGTCAAGAGGAACATCATGGGACTGAATAGGGTAGGATGTATATTTCAAGAGGGGAAAAATGAAAATGAAGCCTGAGATGTGTGAAGAGATATTATAAGAAAGCATCCAAGAGATCTACAGACTTGCAACACAAATTGTGATTTAAACACCAGCAGTATTGGATCATATAAGAGCTTGTTCAAAACACAAAATCTTGAGCTACTTTAGATCTATTGAATTGGAGTTCGCATTTTTTGATTTCGGATTAAGTTTATTTTTTATTACAACATTACTACCTATGGTATTATATATGCAGAGTTTGTATTTTCACATAACAGTCTCCTCAGTTTGATAAGTGCTATGAATTTTTTTGTCTTTTTGGCTAGGGCAGTTAAAATCCAGGTACAAACAAAGTCACTGATCTGTTATTGATCATCATTGAGTAATCATGAAAGTTAGAGAGGTTTTTGAGGCTGGCTTTGAGGAAATGCTATTTTGATTTTCCAAAAAAAGATCAGAAAGGATATTGCCACATCTATGCACAATGTAATTTTTTCCTAAGTGCATTTGTAGAATGCAGTGTTGTAGGACCTTAAAGATGAAGTGGTGATTACTAAAAGTCACCATTAAAACTAGGTCATCTCAGCCTCATTTTATATTCTTCTTTGCAAGGAAGTCTGGAAGATCAGGAATATATGACAGATATGGTAGATCTATACCTTTCAAGGCATTGGCAAGGCAATGCAAATGAGATGAGGGAATGTCAGCTGGGTAAGGTGATCATTAGGTTTCTTCATAGCTGTAAAATGACTTTTCCCAAAAGATGGTATCTGTCGATGTATGTTAACTTACATGTAACTGTCTGGTAATACCTCTTATCTCTCTAAACTTGACTCTTCCTTGTCAAATATTTTTATTAATAAATCGGAAAAAGTATGGGGGAGGAGTGCATAATGTGCATGTTAATAAGAAATTCAGCATTCCAAAAGATCTGTAAAGAGCAAAGTAGTGGGCTAAGTTAAGCAGGATAAAATTTTAAATAGTGACTGTAAAAATCTTTGTTTTTCTATCCCTTTCTTCAGCAAAGAGCTAGCAAAAGCCAAAATGAAACAAAACCATAAAGACCAAAACAAACAAAGCAATGCCCTGGCTGGTGTGGCTCGGTTTGTTGGAGCATCGTCTCATGGACTGAAAGGTCGCAGGTTGGATCCCTGGTCAGGGCACATGCCCAGGTTATGGGTCCGATTTCCAGTCATGGTACCTACAAGAGGCAACCAATTGATGTTTCTGTCTTTCTCCCTGCCCTCCCTTCCTCTCTGAAAAAAGGGATGCCAAAAATAATCTAGGTTTAAAATTAAAAAAAAAAAAAAGCAAAACAAAGTCTACTTAAACTAATCCTAGTGGCTGCCCTCCCTCCCTCATAAAAACACCCACAAAACTTTATCTAATCTTAGGTTGTATTAGAAGTGTCTAGAAATAAAGATTAGGTGATTAGACCACACCTAAAATATTGAGTTCTGGGTACAGTGGTTTAAGAGACATTGGCATATTTAAGCATGGAAAAATAAGCATATTATAAGCATATTTAGTAGGAAAAATACAGAAAATAATATACATGCTACTCAGATTTAACTTAGATTAATGGTTGACCACATTAGGTGATCTTTTAAAAGTACTTTAAAAGGAAAGTTTCTTTAAAAATCTTATTCTAAACTAAATAGTCAGTGAAAGATTTGGTTTAAGAAGAAAATTTTGTTAGAATGTAGGGTTTTCAAAATTGTTTGGGCTAGGAGTAAAGGTTTGGAAGCTGTCATGGAGGTGGTGGTTAAAGCCTTAGGATTGAATTGGTTTCTGTGGAGGAAGTTGTATAAGGTGAGATGTGAAGAGGGGGAAGTGACAGAGGTTCCAGTGAAGAAAACTGAAAAAGTGTGGTCAGTGAATTAGAAAGGGAGTGAATAGTATTTTAAAGCCATGATAGAAATTACAGGAAAAAAGCCACTGTTTCCATGTGATAATCATTGCATTTAGATAGATCCGTTTATTGATATAAAAAAACAGAAGGTTAAGATAGGTTGAGATAATAGTTTTATGATCAGAAGTGAGAGGCCGAAACAGCAGGGTAGCTAGTTTTCTATTTATGTCTATTGAAAATCTTGTAGAGAAAAATCTTCTGTTTTTGTTGAAGTTGGCATAACCTGTTTGCCACAGACCTTGATATTTGGCAAGCTGGGTGGATGCTCTTCCTCCAGCTCAGTTGATGTGAATAAACAAGGTCTTATTCCTCCTGCCAGGAATGGTGTTAGGACGATGACTATGTGTCCTGCTAGTCTCTGATGTGCTTTCTTGAGTATATTTTTTGTGGTTTGCAAAATATGGACCTCACACAAAATTATACTATGAATTTTAGTTCACTCCAAACCAAAAAATCAGTTTAGAATTCAGAGCAATTAATCTAGTAGTAGCTAAGTGGTTTTTGTGGTTGTTTTATCTCCGATCTCTGGACCAGCACATTTAAATTCTGCATTTCATGAAAAGCTACTGAGGGAAACTAAAAGACCTTTGTTACCTTGCACTTAGAAAGGACCATTGGAGAACTCAGTGGTAATCATGTAATTCATCTTTACTTTGCATTGATTTTAATTCCTGCACTGAGGTTTTTAGTGCTGAATTCAGGTACCCAAACTGGAACTTTTTAGTGTAACATTTCTTGGATTCACTGAGCTTGACTCATTGTAGTTCTGCTATTTGTCAGTAAAACACATTTTTTTTTTTTGTCACTGCTAAAGATTCTTTTCTGTTTCCTTGTCCCTGAGGAAAACTTTAAGTAGACTGCTATCTTGATACCTGTCAAGTTTACAGTTCATATAGTATTCTTGGGTATCTTTCATTAGTTGTTTGCAGTTTTCAACAGATGGAGTATATACATGTTTGTTAGATTTATACCTAAGTACTGAATTTTTGGGGAGTGATGGTAAATGGTTATAAGTTTTGAAAACTGAAGTTTAATATTCATTCATATTTAATTTTGGCCAGTTCACAAAAATCTACATTTTACTTATTTATTTTATTTTTTTCAATTACAGTTTGTATTCAGTATTATTTTGTATTAGTTTCAGGTGTCCAACATAGTGTTTAGACAATCAGCTACTTTACAAAGTAGTCCCTCTGATATTTCAGTACTCACATGGCACTGTGCATAGGTAGTACAGTATTATTGACTGTACTTCCTATGCTGTACTTTACATCCCTATTAGTATTTTGCAACTATGAATTTGTACTTCTTAATCCCTTCACCTTTTCCACCCAGTCCCCCAGCCCCTCTCCCCTCTGGAAGCCATCAGTCTGATTTCCGTTAGATAAAATAATAAACACTAAAACAGTATCATGATGCGCAGAGGTTGTAAATTTTAACATAGTCAGATTTTCCAGTATTTTTACTTTCTGATGTATCTCTTTTGTGATTAAAATAAAAATCCTTTAATGCCTCAATGTCCTAAAATTATTTTCCTATATTTCCTTTTAGAAGTTCTAAAGATTTACTTCTCTTATATAAACATTTAATTCACCCAGAATTCATTTCTGTGTATTATATGAATTAGGGGTTTTCGCCCCACTCTCAATATGGGTAGCCAGTCCTCTAAAAACAGTATTGCATGCTGTATCCTTTTTTCACTGATTACAGTGTCACCTCTGTTTTATGTATGTGTGGCTCTGTAGCTGACTTCTGTGGCAGGGGTCTATTGCCTTATTCCTATACTAATACTATGCTTTCTAATTTTGCTTTGAAAACCCCCCACAAAAGTATTGACATAAAATACATTGCATATATTTGAAATGTACAGTTTGGTAAGTTTTGACATGTACACCTGTAAAAATCAGTACCACAAGCAAGATAATGTTACCCCTAAAGTTTTCTTGTACCTCTTTGTGATCCTTTCTCCTGTCCCTCCCTGATCTTCTTCACTACTCCCCTCTTCCTCTCTCATCCCCATGAATTATTCCCATGAAATAATTACTATCAATTACTGCTTTCTATTACTGCAATTAGTTTACATTTTCTAGAATTTTACATATATGAAATCATACTATATACTCTTTCCGTCTAGCTCTGAGGGAGGAGTGTAATTCAGACTTAGTGATTAAGATTGTAGAATCTTTAGATAGACCATTTAATCTTAAATTCCTGCTCTGTCACTTATTTATAGCCCCGAGATCTTGGGCCTGCCATCTTTTCTAAGTCCTAGTTTCCCAGGTGACCATGGGAGAGTGAAATTTTCCACTGGGAGAATGCTTGAGGGTAGAATTCGTGAGGAGTTTTAATATGCTGTGTATACAGTTGGCAAGCATACGAGTGCATGACCATATACAGGAGGGCTCAGAAGTCAGAAGGTAGAGTGAAAATGGTTTAATATAAAAGTTAATATTTGTAAAATAAATGTGACTGAAAAAAGGAGATGACGTGAGGTGGGTTTTGAAAGGATTGCTCAGACTGGGGAAAAAACCCAGTGAAACCAGAATAGAGATGAATAACGAAAAAGACAGGGATGATAGATCAGAGGTTACATTGTGGACAAAGGGTAGATTTAGTAGACATGGAGGAAGGGAAATAATTGTTTCAAAAATAAAATTTTCAGAGTTTGAACGTCCTTAGGTGGACTTTTCCAGATTATAATGTGGTTAACTATGTCATTTATTAAGGTAAAGTAGAGAAATATTAGAGGTGAATGAGGGTTTATTGATAGGACTTGTGAAGAATTTTAAGTGGGACCCAGAGTGATTGCTTTCCCAATTTCTGGCTTGATGGCATTTGAATGGTTGGGAGAACTATAGTTTAACAGAGCGAAAGCTGGTTGATTTACATTATTTTCCTTTCCAGCATAGTTCAATGTGATTTGTAAGCATGTAATGACTTAATTATAGCAGTCTCAAATGAGACAAGTCACCTAGAAGTTTTCTGTAATACTGAGCAATCAGTACTGCTGTGTACACAGTATTGGTTCTCAGATACCTTATAGTTTAGTTACAATATTAGATCTTTCTTGAGAGTTTTGCTGTACTCTGAATGTGAGTCATTACCCGTATTACCTGTTTTATCTTGGTTGATACAAACAATAATGTAGGACAAGTTCAAGATTAAAGATGTTTTATAGAAACATGCTTGATATCTTAGATTTGTACTGGTAGTTTGGTAGCCACCAGCCACATATATTTATTAAGCACTCAAAATATGGCTAGTCCACATTGAGATGTGATGTACAATGTGCATTGGACTTTGAAGACTGAGTATGAAACAAAGAATGTAAAATAGCTCATTAATAGTTTTTTATATGGATTACATATTTGAAATGACAACATTGTGGATAGGTTAGATTAAATAAAATATATTATTAAAATTAATTTTGCCTGTTCCTTTTTTCCTTTTTAATGTACCTGTTATCACAGAATATTTAAAATTTCATATGTAGCTTTCATATATGATTCATATTCCCATTGAACAGCACTTTTTTTTATTGTTGTTCAAGTACAGTTTTGTCTATTTTTCTCCCATTACTCCCCCCTCCCTTCTATCCCCATCTCACTCCCTTGATACTACCTGCTTTTGGCTTTGTTAATGAGCCCTTTATACGTGTTCCTTGATTACCCTTCCCTTGGTTCCCTGTTATCCCCTCCCCCCTCTCTTCTGATTGCTGTCAGTTTATTCATTATTTCAATGTCTCTGGTTATATTTTGCTTGCTTGTTTGTTCTGTTGATTAGTTTTCACTTATAGGTGGGATCATATGGTATTTGTCCTTCACTGCCTGACTTATTTCACTTAGTATGATGCTCTGCAAATCCATCCATGCTGTCATGAATGGTATGGGTTTCTTCTTTCCGCCTGCTGTGTAGTATTCCATTGTGTAAATGTACCACAGTTTTTTGATCCACTCATTTACTGTTGGGCACCTAGGTTGCTTCCCACACTTGGCTATTGTAAATTGTGCAACCATGAACATTGAGGTGCATAGGTTCATTTGAATTGGTGTTTCCGGATTTTTAGGGTATAATCCCAGCAGTGGAATCGCTCGGTCAAAAGAAAGTTCCATTTTTAGTTTTCTGAAGAAATTCCAAACTGTTTTCCACAGTGGCTGCACCAGTCTGCATTCCTACCAACAGTGTATTAGGGTTCCCTTTCCTCCACATCCTCGCCAGCACTTGTAGTTTGTTGATTTGTTTATGATGGCCATTCTGACTGGTGTGAAGTGGTATCTCATTGTGGTTTTAATTTGCATCTCTCTGATGGCTAGTGATGCTGCGCATCCTTTCTTGTGTCTCTGGACCCTGTGTATGTCCTCCTTGGAGAAGTGTCTGTTCAGGTCCTTTGCCCATTTTTTAATTGGATTGTTTGTCTTCCTAGAGTGAAGTCGTGTGAGTTCTTTATATATTTGGGACATCGAACTCTTGTCTGATGTATCCTTGGTGAATATATTTTTCCATATGGTTAGTTCCCTTTCCATTTTGTTGATGTTTTCTTTAGCCGTGCATAAGCTTTTTATTTTGATGAAGTCTCATTTGTTTATTCTTTCCTTTGTGACCCTTGCTCTTGGGGACATACTGGTGAAAATATTGCTGCATGGAATATCTGAGATTTTCATGCCTATGCTCTCTTCAAGAACTTTTATGGTTTTGTGACTTATATTTAAGTCTTTGTCCACCGTAAGTTTATTTTTGTGTATGGTGTAAGTTGGTGGTCAGGTTTCATTGTTTTGCATGTTTTGCACATCTCCCAACACCATTTATTGAAGAGGCTATTTTTACTCCATTTTATGCTTTTGCCTACTTTGTCGAATATTAATTGACCATAGAGACATGGGTTTATTTCTGGTGTCTTTATTCTGCTCCATTGGTCTATGTGTCTGTTCTTATACCAGTACCAGGCTGTTTTGATTACAGTGACCTTATAATATAGTTTGATATCAGGTATTGTGATCCCTCCTACTTTGTTCTTCTTTCTCAAAATTGCGGCAACTATTCAGGGTTGCTTATAGTTCCATGTAAATTTTTGAAATGTTCTATATCTGTGAAATATGTCATTGGGTGAACAGCACTTTCTTAATATGAAAGAAATCGACCACTCTTTTTTTTTTTTACTGTAATCAAATGTGTAACTGTTTGCTGAACTATAAATTCTTAGTGGAAGAGCAAAAAAACAACAAAAAAATATGGTATATGAGTATGCTTAATGGAATTTGCCGTGGTTGGATTTAAAAAATAACTTCTGTTATTAGATGTCTAGTTATTTTACAGTTATATCCAACAAAAGCTGTTAAACTTTGGGAATAAAGGGAACTGGATATCAGACTTCAACTGACTAGTCTTGTGATCTGAAAGTAGACCTTTGCTTTACCTTGTATTGATATCTAAGTGCATTATGAGATTGTCCTAAAGCATCATGTTTATCTCTGTGTTTTCTGATACAGCAAGTGTCATGCTTGGTGATGCTTATGGTTTCTTTCTAATATTATATTTTATAAGGTAGTATAGTTATCAGTTGGGATCTTAGAAATTAGAAATACTAATTCTTGAGCCCAACCCCGCTGAATTAGAAACTCTGTTGGCTAGGACAGGCAATTTGTTTAAACCCGCCAAGTGATTCTAGTGCACATAAAGTTTGAGAAACTTAATTCTAGATTATGCTTCTTTTATGAAATAATGAAACTCAACAGCTTTACAACAGTTCTCCATTTTGTCCTCTTGATTCAGATCTACTTGTCCTGCTATCATCTGATGGTAATTTAACTGATGTAAATTTTATTTTTATTATAAAAGCACTGACAAAAGTTTAGGGTTAATTTCTAAATAGTAATAGTTTTTTTACAGTAATATTGTATTTGATTCTAATGAAAGTTTGTTCTAAAAGTAGCATTTAGGCAACTGTACACATGTATTTGAAGGGAATTCCATTTACCATTTGTAAAAATCTTACATTCGTAGGTGGATGCTCTTCGATTGCGTTTGGAAGAGAAGGAAACCATGCTAAATAAGAAGACAAAACAGATTCAGGACATGGCTGAGGAGAAGGGAACACAAGCTGGTGAGATACATGACCTCAAGGACATGCTCGATGTGAAGGAGCGGAAGGTTAATGTTCTTCAGAAGAAGGTAAACGCAGGTGTTCTGAGTTCATCTGGCACACATCATATACCTGTACCACTGAGTTATTCCTAAATGTTGTCAAAATGTCTTTCCCATTTCTCTGTTTATATTTTTGTGGTTAGTACTTGAAACTGTTACTTGATAGGTAAATTCTTAAAACTGCTCTGCATATTCAGGTTTTAAAATTATTAAGTAAACACTGTTTGTATCTTCACTAGTATTCTGCACTATTATTTCTGAAAAGCTCCTTGTCAGTTTCCAAAGTATTTGCATCGACATTCTTCTACTTTTGTATGGGAACTGTAATGTCATGAATTAGTACTGTACATGGACTTGGGATGGTTACAACTATCTACATAATTAATAACACTATAGTTTTAAATGGAAAACATGCTATTGTAATTAACATATAGTGTACATGTGGCAAAGAAAGGAAGAATTTCATTTTACCTTAATCATTATTGGAAAGAGGCCAACTTTGGAATAAATAAGAAAAGTACCAATTATTTTCCCCTTGTTAGCTTAATTAATGGATGCCCTTGAGGTAACAGTTATAGTGGACACTGGTAGTTATTATTCATGTCCATTGAGATGATATGATAGATGGGAAATATTTGACATTGTCCTAGTTTATTTTTAACTTTTAACAATAGCCAAGGAATAAAACTCTTTTCTAAACCTCAAGGTCAGCTTTTCTCTTCTATACAGAGGACCATGTCCTATATTTGTCCTATTTTATATTAATTTGTTTTCCATTTACTTTCTATAAGTAAACATAAAAATTTGATCACTCTGAATATCAGTTGAATATATCTTGCTAGTCGTTGCTAATTTGTTTTAAATTTTTATGCATGCGTGTGAGCATGTGTATGTGAGGGGGGTATAAATATATATATTTCTCATCCTTTTCTCCCAGCTGCTTACTTTCTCTTACCTGTTTCTTATATATTCTCCCAGAAACAGTCTTCCTATACGCCGAAATATTCTTTTTTATGTTTACCTGTTTTTGCTTTTTTCCAGAAACATTTTATGTGTAATCTGTATAGAGCAAAAATATTTCTTTTAACACAGATGTTACCATTCCTTATTGCCTGCGCCTTTCTTATTTTTCTGTTAATATATTTTGGAATTCCTTCCAAGGGCTTTCTCATTGTTACTGATAGCACTATATAGATGTGTATAATGTATTTAACAAGGTTCTACCAGGGGATGTTTAGTTTGCTTAAAATTTCTGCTTTTACCTAAAGTGATGCTGCAGTTAAAAAGTATTATACATATTTAGTGTATACGTATGTGGTGTATATTTATAGGTAAATTCCTTGAAGTAGAATTGTTGGGTGAAAGGATATGCATTTGTAATGTTGGTGGATTTTGCCAAGTAACAAGTATATAGGTTAGAACCCAAAAGCTGTTTGCAAATGATACATATCTTATTTTTAACAAGGTAAACATTTTTTTAAAAGTTTTTAACTGTGACTGGAGGTTAGAGGTTAGAATTGAAACTTACTATCCTGAAATAACCATAGCTTCCAAAAAGAATGGCAATATTTATGCTAGCCACTTTATCTCTGTGATCTTGTTTAATCCGTCCATTCGTTTGGCAGTGTCTGTAGATATTGATTGCTCTATCTCAAATTAGTAGCTAAATTTTTAGATCATGACACATAATAAGAAATACATTTTACATGTGACTCAGTAGACACATTCATCTGTATCCACATGTAGTATAGATCTTTAGGGGCTATAGCTAAACCTTTCATGAAGTATGCTTTATGAGATATAACTTTATGAAAATACTTTGAACTGTGTTTTACCATTTCTTAAAGGAATAAAAAAAAAAATGCTAGCCGTGACCCATGAAATAATTTCAGTACTCACTAATGAAACACTTTTATACCTTGGCGTCCTATCCCCCATGCTTCTCTATTCCTATCACCAAGACAAAAAGAAACTCAAAAGAAACTTCAGATTTAATTTGTATAAATTTGTTTAGCTTTTAAAAAATGATAGCTTCATAGTTTGACAGAAGGTTGATCTTACTCCAAAATGCACCTTTTCCCATTACAACACTTCTCCCTGTGGAGTGTTAGATGGCAATAAACATTAAAGCATTGTTTTAAATTAACTTTTTAATGTATTTATGTTTACTGAGGTGAAATTCATATATAACAGAATAAATCTGTTATAAAAGTGTACAATTCAGAAGCATTCAGTGTACTGCCACCACTTCTGTCTGGTTTCAGTACTTTTTCTTTTTCAAATTAATTTAAAAATGTTTAAAATTGCAATCGACATTCAGTTTTATATTAGTCTCAAGTGTACAGCATAGTGATTAGACATTTAGGAAACTGATGAGGTGATTCCCTCAATAAGTCTAGTATCCACCTTACACCATACTAGTTATTATAATGTTATTGACTATGTTTCCTATTCTGTAATTTACATCCCATGACTGCTTTGTAACTGTCAATTTGTACTCCTTAATCCTTTCACCTTTTTTACCCAGCCCTCCACCCCCCTCCACCTGACAACCATCAGTTTATTCTCTTTATCTATCAGTCTGTTTCTGTTTGGTTTATTTTTTAGATTCCACATATAAGTGAAATCATATGGTACTATTTCTTTTTCTATCTTATTTCACTAAACATAATTTCCTCTAGGTCCATCCATGTTGTCACAAATGGTAAGATTTCGTCTTTTTTTAATGGCTGAGTAACACTCCATTGCTTATATGCACCACATCTTTATTGATGGACACTTAAGTTATATCCATATTTTGGCTATTGTAAATAGTGGGATGGATGTGTCTTTTTGAATTAGTGTCTTGGATTTCTTTGGATAAATACTAGAAAGTGGGATTGCTGGTTCATATGGTAATTCTGTTTCTAAATTTTTTATGAACCTGCACAGTATTTTCCATAGTAGCTACACGAATGTGCAATCCCACTAACAATGTATGAAGATACATTGTTACATCTTTGCCAGGACTTGTTGTTTGTTGATTTATTGATAATAGGTATTCTGACAAGAGTGAGGAAATATCTCATTGCGGTTTTCATTTGCATTTCTTTGATCAGTAGTGATGTCTAGCATCTTTTCATGTCTGTTGACCATTGGTATATACTCTTTGGAGCAGTGTCTGCTTAGATCCTCTGCCCATTTTAAAACTTGATTGTTTTTTTAGTGTTAAGTTCTATAAATTTTTTATAGATTTTGGATATTAACTTGTTATCATATGTATCATATGCAAATATGTTCTCCATTCAGTCGGCTTTTTATTTCGTCGATGGTTTCCTTTGCTGTGTAAAAACTTTTTAGTTTGATATAGTCTCATGTGTTTACTTTTTCTTTTGTTTCCTGTCCTTGAGGCGATATATCAGAAAAAATATTGCTGAGAGAGAAATGTCAGGGATTTTATCACCTCTGTTTTCTTCTAGGAGTTTTATGATTTCAAACCTTAAGTTTTGAATCCATTTGCAGTTTATTGCTGTACAGCATGGGCAAAAGTAGGTTTACAGTTGTGAGTATGGGAGTTTATTCTTGTGTTATTTATTAATTTGTATTTTTCTATATAAACAACTATACAGCTGCTTTGCCAATCCCTGTATGTGGTGTAAGAAGGTGATCAAGTTTCATTTTTTTTGTATGTATCTGTCCCATTTCCCCAACACCATTTATTGAATAAACTGCTTTTATTCCATTGTATGTTCTTGCCTCCTTTGTGAAATAACTGACCATCTAAGCATGGGTTTATTTCTAGGATCTTTATTCTGTTGCATTGATCTATGTGTCTGTTTTTATGGCAGTACCATGCTGTTTTGATGCTATACTTTGTAGTGTAGTTTGATATCAGGTTGTGTGATATCTTCACCTTTGTTCTGCCTTCTCAAGATTCTTTTGGCTACGGGTTGTTTTTTTTTTTGTGATTCTATGTAAATTTGCGGATTTTTTTTCTAGTTCTGTGAAAAATGCCATTGGTATTTTAATAAGGATTTTATTGAATCTGTATATTACTTTAGGGAGTAAGGACATTTTAAGGATATTGATTCTTTCTATCTATGAACACGGTATATACTTTTCATCGCTTTGAACACATCCTGTCAGTGGCTTCTGGCCTGCAAAATTTGTGTTGAGAAATCATCTGACAGTCTTATGAGAACTCCCTTGCAGGTAAATATCTTTCTCTTGCTGCTTTTTATATTCCCTCTTTGTCTTTAACTTTTGGCATTTTAAATATGATGTGTCTTGATATGGGTTTCTTTGGCTTTATTTTGTTTGGGCTTCTCTGTGTTTCCTAGACTTTTATGTTTATTTCTTTCACCAGATTAGGAAAGTGTTCAGTCATTATATCTTCATGTAGGTGTTAGTCCCTTGCTTGCTTGCTCTCCTTGTTCTGGTCCCCCTACAGATGTGAATGTTGGTGTGCTTGATGTTGTCCCAGAGGTCCCTTAAACTAGCCTCAGTTTTTTTGAGGGAGATTCTTTTTTTGTTTTTGCTGTTCCAAATGGGTGTTTTCTGCTACCTTGTCTTTCGAATTGCTCATTTGATCCTCTGCTTCATCTAATCTGTTGTTGTTTCCATCTAATGTAGTCTTCATTTTAGTTATTGTTTTCTCTTTTTTTGGACTGGTTTCTTTTTCTGCTTTCTGTCTCTGTATAAATACTCACCGAGTTCATCTAGTCTTTTCCTAAGTTCACCAAGCATCCTTATAAACAGTGTTTTGACCTTTGTATCTGTAAGATTACTTGCCTCCATTTTGTTTAGTTCTTTTCCTGAAGTTTTGTTCTGTTCTTTTATTTGGGACATGTTTCTTTGCCTCTCTATTTTGGCTTTTTTCCCTGTATTTGCTTCTGTTAATTAAGTAGATTTGCTCTGTCTCCCAGGGTTGCCAGAGTGGCCTTATGGTGCAGTCGCCCTGGCCACCTGAGCCAGGTTCTCCAGGGCCGTCGCTTTTGTGGGTTGCGTGTGCCTTTCTGTGGTAGTTTGATTGCTGTTGGCATGTCAGTAAATGGGATTGACCTGGCTGTGAGAAGTGACCGTGACTACAGTGGACATGTTGTATGGAGTGGGATTCACTTTGGTAGGGCCCTGGTGCCTGCTGAGTTCACCCTTTGGCCTTGTCATTTTGGAGCTAGTCGAGTGGTGCTTTAGTTTAGTCTGAAGTCTGTCAGTGGGCGTGTTGTGTTGGTTCTGAGGCCCCTGAGGAGGGGCTTTGGTGTAGGTTAGCTGCTGCCTGTCCCCAGCCCTGGACCACCTGCTAAGAGGAGCTACAAAGTAACATGTAGTTGGCAGCTGCCTGTGCTTGGCTTGGAAGCTTGTGGGAGATGCTGTGCTGTGAACTGAGGACAGTTAACGTTAGTGCCTGGCCTAGGGCCGCTTCGCAAGAGGCACAAGGCACACCAAAACCAGCTACTGCTTGTACGATCTTTTAAGGAAGTCCACAGTGTGGGCTGAGGCCAACCACTTGTGTGCAAGAGCCACTGAAAGAGGTTTGGGCAAGTGTGTGATTTGGGTGGGATGGAGTTTCAGGGAATCATCAGGGTGGGGCAAGAGCAGTATTAGCCACGTTAATATAGATTCAGATTTGGCACCAGTCTGTGACTGCTGGTTGTGTGGGGGTAGATCTCAACAAAGAAACAGACTCTGTGTTTCATGTATTGACAGCTGTAAACCTACTTTTGCCCACCCCTGTATTGCACAGACAATTCAGTTCCTCCTGACGTGTCCCTGGTACTTTCTGAGTGGCTGTTTCTTTCCTGGAGTCCAGGGTGAGTTTATGTATGCGAGCGAGTCTGTGCTCCAACCCTTTAAGAGGATGCCTAGGTCTAGAGCAGCCCACCTTCTCACCCAGACACAGTTTCCAATGATTTTTGTAGGCAGATATTGTGGGGACTCTTTCCGTACTGGTAGTCAGGCCTGGGGAACCCATTGTGGATCTGGGACCCCTCACTTCTTAGAGGGTAACTCCTCAGTGAAGACGTCCTTTCCAGTTCTTAACTGTCACATGTGGGTGTAGGATCAGCTTGTTTTGTGTCTTCACCCCTTCTACCAGTCTCGATGTGACTTCTTTTTCATATCCTTAGTTAATAGTTCTGTTTAGCTGGTTTTCAGGTGGTTCTCAAGGTGATTCTATAATTTAGTTGTAATTTTGTCATTGTCATGGGAGAAGGCATGCACAGTGTTTACCTACTCCACTATCGTTTAAAAAATGTATTTTATTTATTTATTTTTAGAAAGAGGGGAAGGGAGGGAGAAAGAGAAGGAGAGAAACATCGCTGTGAGAGAGAAACATTGATCAGTTGCCTCTCTTATATGCCCTGACTGGGGACCAAACCCGCAACCCAGGCATGTGCTCTGACTGGGAATTGGCAACTTTTCGCTTTGTGGGATGATTCCCAACTAACTGAGCTACACAGGCCAGGGCACTTCTCTGCCATGTTTACCAGAAGTTGGTGTTAAAGCTTTTTGACACTAGAACATCATACAAATGTTGTATAAGTTATTCATTGTCCTCTTTATCTTTTGCAGGAGGCAGTGGAAGGCCTGTATGTTTGCTCTTTCTAGTACCCTACACTGCCTCACTGATTCATCATTTTACAGACTCTGATTGTTTTTATATAGTTATTAAATAGGTATAACACAGCTACTTTCAAAACTGGATAAATTATTAATGATTTTCTTTAGATATTTACCTCTGTGTCTGTCATTTTTAGTTTTTAAGAGTCTTTATGTTCTGTCTACATAATTTGTCATGTAAATTACTGTACTAAGATGAGCAGAATCAACATTTCCGATGTATTTTTTGGACCATTGTTTGGGATTAAATAGAAATGGCCTATATTTTTAGATTCACATAACATAAACAAAAGGAACAGTGACTTTAGAGACAGTGTATGGTTCCTAAAAGAGCTCTGATTATTTGCATTATGGCTTTCTTTTCTTGAGCTGCAAGTATACTTCTGCTCCAGGATACTACTAGCAAACTTGATTTTCATGTGGTTGGCAAACAAGGGGAGTTGACTGAGGGTGACGCCTCTTATGGAGGCTGTGGCTGTGTGGGCAGAGTGAACTGTGGTGAATTGGGCTGTGGTGCAGTGATGGTGGCTTCAGGAGGCCGTGTGGAAGATGATATGTAACATGGTCAGGATGGAGAAGACAAGCACATGTGGAGTAGTTAGTGTAGAAGATTTGGGAGAAGAGTGATAGGATGGACATGCAGATGAAGATGGCCCAGATGGTGGTGACCAAAGAGGACACATTTCTGGCATTTAGTGTACCACCTGGCATGGGTGATGGCCCAGTACTTGTTCAGAGCAATGATGCAGCGATGCAGGTTGGAGGCCATGCAGCACGTAGATGCCAGAACATAGCCAGATGTCACATAGGATTTGGCCAGATTTCTAGGTGTGGATATGCTGGTATATGTGATGCTGTTGGATGTGACCAAGATAAAACTCAAGAGGTTGGTTATAGCCAGGGAGGCAATGAGAGAGTCGGCTGGGATGTGGAACTTCCTAGAGAGGAAGATGGTGGCAAGCGCAAAGACATTGGAGAAGACCACGATCGTTATGGTTATTTAAAGGACCACAGCAAGAGAGATCTTGAGCTTCCATGTCACAAGCTTCTGGGGTTCTGAGCATTCAGGATCTGTTGCAGGCCTCCAGGTAGAGGCTTTCCACTGACTGGTTTTGTGGGGAAATTCTAGGTGGCTTTGTTTTCCACACTCATAGCTGCTTCTCTCACAGTTGTCTTCCATTTCACACTGCTGGGAGGCATATGTATCATATGAACAGACACAGTGAAAAGACACTCAGATTTGAGTAGGTAAAGAACATCAAGGTGACTCTCAGGAAGATTTTTCTTGGATGAATCCTGAGATTTGTCAGTATTCTGGGATTCTGATGGACACATGCTGAATTTGTTTGATAGTAATCAGGTTGTCACACCTATGTGGGCAAAGCTCTGCAAATTCTTGTTTTTGACATTTTGGCTCTTTCCAAAGCTTAAGACTCTTATTTTCTGATGATGTATTCAGAGCTGCCCCATTCCATTCTGAGAAGAATCTGGATTTCAGGTTGCGTCCTGTGAGCTTCTAAAACTAGAGTACCTGCTGATTCAAGAGAGGCAGTTCAGTCAAGAGCTCACACAGTTTCTCAGGTTAACCTTGACACATAGGTAGGTGTTTATTTTGGTTCCTTTTCATTGGTCATTTTTGACCCTGAAGAGATAAACATTCCAGTTTCCAAGACTTTAAGAATGCCTTACTGAGCTTACATAAGTGATCCAAAATATAGGTCAATGTGAGCTTACCACGAGTAGCACTGGTTCAGAAGTCCCTTCCCCAGCCAAGCTAGTGCACCTGGTGTTGGACTTACCCTTCTGGATCCTACTTCTTATCTCCTGTTTCTGTCTCACCTTAACTAGGACCCCCAGCCAGACTCCTCTGGGATCTTCCCTTTCCTATACCTCTGAGAGCCCTCATATTGCCTTGCTATTAAATTCATAGATTTTATTTTTTTAAAACAGTTTTGGGGTTTAAAGCAGGAAGTACAGACAGTTCTCATACGTCATGTTTTGCTGTGCATAACATGCTTCCATGTTTTAGCACTACCCGTGTATAATGCACATCCTTATTTTCCCCTCAAAAATTTGGGCAACAGTGCACATTATATGTGGCAAAATCTGGCAACCCCCCTTTTCTGACCACAGTTTTTCCTATTACGTATTATTAACATCTTGTATTGTTGTATAAAATTCATGAATCAATATTGATACATTATTATTCTTTTAAAAACAAGTATACTTTTAAAAAGCATTTTACTTATTTTTAGAGAGAGGGGAAAGGAGGGAGAAAGAGAGGTAGGGAAACATTAGTGTGTGAGAGATATATCAATTGGTTGCCTTTTGTGCGACCCCAACTGGGCACCTGGCCTGCATGTGCCCTGACTGGGAATCGAACCCGCGACCTTTCAGTGCATAGGCTGGCACTCAGTTCACTGAACCACACCAGCCAGGACTTGATACATTATTATTAAAGCCCATAGTTTACATTACATTTCAGCCTTTGTGTTGTACATTCACTGGGTTTTGTCAAATGTACAGGGTGGGGCAAAAGTAGGTGAATAGTTGTGCATACATGAAACAGAGTTTATTCTTGTATTATTATTTATTAATTATTGTATTATGTTCCATACAAACAGTTGTAAAGCTACCTTTGTCCCACCCTGCGTAATGACATAGATCCACCCATTACAGTATAGTTTCACTGGATTAAAATCTCCTGGGTGCCACCTGTTCATCTTTCTGTACCCCTGGCTACCTCTGATCTTTTTACTATCTCTGTAGTATTGCCTTTACCAGAATATCACGGAGTTGGAATTACACAGTATGTACCTGTTTTAAGACTTGATTCTTTCACTTATTATATGCATTTAAAATCCCTCCATTTTATTTTGTGGCTTGATAGCTCACTTCTTTTTATCTCTGACTAATATTTCATTATCTGGATGTACCACAGTTTGTTTATGTAGTTACCTGAAGAAAGGCATGTTGTTTTTTTCCAATTTTTTAAATTATGAATGAAGCTGCTATACATGTTCACATGCAGGGTTTTGTTTGGACATAAGCTTTCAACTCATTTGGAACATGACAGCCGGATATATGTTTAGCTATATTACTTCTTAATTGGGGCATTTGAAACATTTTAGCTTTGCGAAACATGTTATATAACTGGAGTTTTGACTTGCTTTCAAGCCTTGTGTTATTCCCACTTATAGACTATTGCTATAACTTTGCTACTGACTTTAAATGTGCCAACAATTATTTTTAGTAGAAAAAATAATTCTGAACTTATTTGGGGGAGAGAGTTATACCACCATTCTAAAAGTTTGGACTCTATATAAATTTTGGAAATATTTGTTCTCGTTCTGTGAAATAGGTCATTGGAATGTTGATATGAATTGCATTGAATCTATAGGTTGCTTTGGGTAGTATGGACATTTTAATGATATTAATTCTTCCTACTCATAAACACAGTATGTGCCTCCACTTCATTTGTATTTTCTTCAGTTTCTCTCTTCGGTGTCTTATAATTTTCTGAGTACAGGTCTTTTACATCCTTGTTTAGGTTTATTCCTAGGTAGTTTAATCTTTTTGAAGCAATTGTGAAAGTTAATTTTCTGTTCTGTTTGTTATTGGCATATAAAAATGTAACTGATTTCTGGATATTAATTTTGTGTCCTGCTACTTTGCTGAATTCATTTATCAGTTCTAGTAGTTTCTTGGTGGAATCATTGGGGTTTTCTATGTACAGTATCAGGTCACCTGCAAATAGGTACAGTTTTACTTCTTCCTTTCCAGTTTGGATGCTTTTTATTTCTTCTTGTCTGATTTTTGTGGCTACAACTTCCAATACTATGTTGAATAAGAGAGGTAAAAATGTTCATCCCTGTCTTGTTCCCAATCTTAAAGGGAACGCTTGTAGTTTTTGCCCATTGAGTATGATGCTGGCAGTGGGTTTGTCATATACGACCTTTATTATGTTTAGATATTGTGCCTCTATTCCCACTTTGATGAGGATTTTATCATAAATGGGTGCTGGATTTTATTACAAGCTTTTCCTGCATCTGTTGCTATGATCATGGGGTTTTTATCCTTCATTTTCTTTATGTGGTGAACCACATTTATTGATTTGCAAATGTTGTACCAACCTTACATTCCCAGAATAACTACCACTTGATCATGGTGTATGATCTTTTTGGTGCATTGGTGTATTAGGTTTGCTAATATTTTGTTGAAGATTTTAGCGCGTATGTTCATCAGGGATATTGGGCTATAATTTTCTTTCTTTGTAGTGTCTCTCTGGTTTTGGAATTAGGATAATGCTGGCCTCATAAAATGAGCTTGGGAGACTCCCTTCCTCTTGAATTTTATGAAATAGCTTGAGAAGGAGAGGTGTTAGTTCTTCTCAAAATTTGGGTAAAATTCACCTGTGAAACCATCTGGTCCAGGGTTTTCGTTTGTTGAGGATTTTTTGATTACTGCAGCAATTTCACTAGGTGTATTCACTGTATTCAGAGTCTCATATTCTTCCTGATTTAGTGTTGGAAGATTGTATGTTTCTATGTTTAAACTTTGTTTAATTTTATTTATTTTTTAACTTATATTTTATTGATTATGCTATTATAATTGCCCCTATTTTTTCCCCTTTAACCCCTACACCCAGCACCCCTACTCTCTCACATCATCCCCGCAACGTTGTACATGTCCATGGGTCATGTGTGTAAGTTCTTTGGCTTCTCCATTTCTTATACTGTACTTTATGTCCCCATGGCTATTCTGTAACTACCTATTTGTACTTCTTAATCCCCTCACCTCCTCACCCATTCTCCCCCACCCCCCTCCCATCTGGCAACCATCAAAATGCTCTCCATAACCATGATTCTGTCTCTGTTCTTCCTGATTGCTTATTTTGTTTTTTAGATTCAGTTGGTGATAGATACGTATATATTGCCTTTTTATTGTTCTTAGTTTTGATCTTCTTTCTTTTAAATAAGTCCCTTTAACATTTTGTATAATAATGATTTGGTGATAATGAACTCCATTAGTTTTTTTCTTGTCTAGGAGGCCTTTATCTGCCTGTCAATTCTAAATGATAGCTTTGCTGAGTAAAGCACTCTTGGCTATAGGTTCTGCTTTTCATGACTTTGAATATTTCTTGCCAATCCCTTCTAGTCTGCAATGTTTCTTTTGAGAAATCAGCTGACAGTCTTATGGAAACACCCCTGCAGGTAACCACCTTCTTTTCTCTTGCTGCTTTTAAGATTCTCTCTTTATCTTCAGCCTTTCGCATTTTAATTATGATGTGTTTTGGAGTGAGCCTCTTGCATCCATCTTGTTTGGGATTCTGTGTGCTTCCTGGACTTGCATGTCTATTTTGATCACACAATTAGGGAAGTTTTTCACTATTTTTTTCAAAAAGAGTTCCAATTTCTTATTCTTTCTCTTCTCCTTCTGGCATCCATATGATGGTAATGTTGGACCTCTCGAAGTTTTCCCAGAGGCTGTTTACACTATCCTCATATTTTTTAAAATTCTTTTTTCTTATTCTTGTTATAGTTGGTTGTTTTTTGCTTCCTTATGTTCCAAATCATTGATTTGATTTTCAGATTCATTCACTCTGCTGTTTCCCTGTAAATTGTTTTTTATTTCATTTAGTGTATCCTTCATTTCTGACTGGATCATTTTTATGCTGCCGAGGTCCTCACTAAGTTCCTTGAACATCCTTAGAACCAGTGTTTTGAACTCTGCATCTGATCGATTGCTTAACTCCCTTTTGTTTAGTTCTTTTTCTGGATTTTGCACTGTTCTTTCATTTGGGCCATGTTTCTTTGTCTCCTCCTTTTGGCAGCCTACCTGTGTTTGTTTTTGTCTTTTAGGTAGAGCTGCTGTGACTCCATTTCTTGGTAGCATGGCCTAATGTGGTAGATGTCCTGTAGAGTCCAGCGGCACAGCCTCCTCTATCACCCAAGGTGGGTACTTGAGGAGCGCCCTTTGTGTGGGCTGAGTACACTCTCCTCTTGTAGTTGAGCCTTTACTGCTGTTGGAAGATCAATGGGAGGTATTTGCCCAGGCCAGTCAGCTGCAAGGACTAGCTGTGACCACTGACCAGCAAGCTATGACCTCTGTGGAGAATCAGCTGTGCAGGGACAGGATGGTGGTGCTCTGATGTGGTCTGTAGCTGTCCATGGGGTGTACAGCATCTGTGGTTTCCCAGGCAGTGTAGGCCAGGGTTAGCCCCAACCTCTGTTCTGCCCAGAGCCACCTTCGGAAGGAGTGAGTTTGAGTAAGTCCATCTGTGAGTTCTTTAAGGGGAACTGCGTGGGACTCCAGAAGTTTCTTCCATTGACTCAATCCCTGCTGGTTTAAAGTTACAGGTAGTTATCTTCCTACCCCTGGAACCCTGAGCTTTGGGCCTGGTGTGGTCCTGGACTCCATGCTCATAAGATATCCCTCCCAAATTTTATGTCACCCATGGATGTGGGACCAGCCTGTTCTGTGTTTCTGCCTCTCCTACCAGTCTGCATGGATGTGGTTTCTTTAATTCCATATTGGTCATACTTCATTCAATCCAATTTCTGACAATTCTGAGTGATGCTTGTTCTATAATTTAGTTGCTATTTTGATGTGGTTGTATGAGTTCTGTACCCTGTTATCTTGACCGGGACATGATTTATGTTTCTAGGAATTTATCCATTTCATCCAGGTTGTCCAGTTTGTTGGCATATAGTTGTTCATAACATTTTCTTACAATTGTTTGTATTTCTATTTGGTGTCAGTTGTTATTTTTCCTCTTTCATTTCTGATTTTATTTATTTGGGTTCTCTCTCTTTTTTTGTTGATGAGTCAGGTTAAAGGTTTGTCAATCTTGTTTATCTTTTCAAAGAACCAGCTCTTGGATTCATTGGTCTTTTGTTTTGTTTTTTTAAGACTCTATTTCATTTATTTTTGCTTAACCTTTATTATTTCCTTCCTTCTACTGTTTTTAGGCTTTGTTTGTTTAAGAATTTGTTTGTTTAAGAAAGTTTAAGAATAAACTTTTTTTGAGTGATTTTATATGTAATGTAAAACCACTATATATTTGAAATATAAATGTATCCAACTTTTAAAATCTATATAAAATTTTCTTTTAAATCCCTCAGCGAGGGATGAAAGGGTGCCAACTTCCAGTTAATAAAGGAAACAAATCATGGGGATGTAATATATAGTGTGGTGACTATAGTTTATAATATTGTATTACATATTTGAAAATTGCTAAGAGTATCTTAAAAGTTCTCATCACAAGAAAACTAATTTTTGTAACTGTGTATGTTAATTGATGTTAACTAGGCTTATTGTGATCGTTTCACAGTATATACAAACATTGACTCATTATATTGTACACCTGAAACTCATACAATGTTACATGTTAATTTTATCCCAATTTTTAAAAAAGTACTAAGAAATGACAATGTGGTTTTAAAAAAATAACTATTTCTAAATTTATGAAAGTAATATATGTTCAAGGAAAAAAAGATTACAAAAACATATGAAAGTATTTACCCCATCTTTTGACCCACTCAGTGCAGCTTCTTAGAGATATAACTGTTATTAACAATTCCTCTTGAACCCTTTTATAAAATACTGGTATAAAATGCATATTGGCATATATGTGTTACCTTTCTTAAAGACTAGTGGAATTACTCTTTTTATTCAGTTAAAAATAACTATATTTTTATGTGTTTTATAAGTGGCTTTATCTCATTTTTATTATATTTTTTTATTGTATTTTTTTCCACTACCATTTATCTCCCTTATCTCTCTTCCCTGCCACAGTCATCACACTGTAGTCCATGTCCATGAGTGCTTTTTCCTTTTGTTCGGTCTCTCCACCCCCTAACCCTCCCTCCCTCCATAGCTATCATCCCACTCTCTGTCTGTTAGTCAGTCTGTCTCTGTTTTGCTTCTTAGTTCAGTTTGTTCATTAAATTCCACATATGAGTGAAATCATACCGTATTTGTCTTTCTCTGACTGGCTTATTTATCTTAGTATAGTGTTTTCCAGGTCTATACATGCTGTCGCAAAGGGTAAAATTTTCTTCTTTTTATGCCCGAGTAGTAGTCCATTGTGTAAATGTCCTATAGTTGTTTTATCTATTCATCGACTGAGGGACACTTGGGCTGCTTCCATATCATGGCGATTGTAAATAAATGCTGCAGTGAACATAGGGGTGCATGTATTCTCTTGAATTCGTGTTCTGGGTTCCTTCATATATGATCCCAGAAGTGGGATCGCTGGGTCAAATGGCAGACCCATTTTTAATTTTTTGAGGTATCTCCATACTGCTTTCCACAGTGGCTGCCCCAGTCTGCATTCCCACCAACAGTGCAAAGTGTTCCCCTTTCTTCACATCCTCACCAGCACTTGTTGTGTGTTGATTTATTGCTGATGGCCTTTCTGACAGGTGTGAGATGGTATCTCATTGTGGTTTTAATTCCAATTTCTCTGATGATTAGTGATGTTGTCATTGTTTTTAATGTTCGCATACTTTTCAGTGTCATACTTGTACCATAATTTGATTAACTAATGTCCTATAATTTTTAAGTACAGATGATTATAGGTTTTATTTTGTTTATATTTGTTACAATGGTATAACACATAATAATATAAATACATTTTATTCATGATTTGGTATTGTGTGCATCTAAAAATAATGATAGATGGCAAAATGGCAAATTGTTCTCCAAAACTTTTGTATGTGTTTATATTAAGAGTGTTTTTCTACTCAGCTTCATCAAACATTTGCAGCCAAACCTTTTTTAATTTCTACTGACCTGGTAAATAATGACCATATACAAAATATAAAACAGAATCATTCCATCAATATATACATTTTAAAAGACAATTTGTAGGTGTAAAGAAAAAAGAAACTTTAAAAAGAACAGAGGGAAGGATGTGTGAATTATTTAATAATGTATGCATATATAAGGACTGTCCGAGCATGACCTAAAATTCAGAGGACACAGAGGAAAGGACTAACTAGTAAATTTGACACATAAATTCTAAAAGAAGCTCCATAAAGTAAATTAAAAAGAAAATGACAAGTAAGAAAAGATATTTGTAAAACACAAGAAAAGAGGCAGTTTCACTCAGTAGGGAAAGAACTATATCAATAAAGAAAAAATAAACCATCTAATAGAAAAATGTGAAAAACACATGAATATATAGTTTCCAAAACGAAGAAAAGCCTATGAAAAGATGCTCAGCATGCACTCAAATTTACATAAACACTAAGCAAGAAATTAGATAATTTTCCATCATTTTCCAGGTCAGTGAAAGACAAATACCATATGGTTTCACTCATATGTGGAATCTAATGAACAAACTGAAGAAACAAGCAAAATAGAGACAGACTCATAGACAGCAGGATGACAGCTTTTGGTGGGGTGGTTAGGGGGTTGAGGAATCGAACAAAAAGGAAGAAGGACTCATGGGCATGGACAACAGTGTGGTGATTGTTGGGGGAAGGAGGGTATAAGGGGACTAAATGGTAATGGAAAAAAATATAAGAAATAAATTAAAAAATAAAATTTCAAATACGGTTGAAGTTTCCTGGCATATCTTTTCTTGATAGTATTTCCCTCTATTCTGTTTATGCATTCCCCATACTTTAGGTCAGGAGAATGTATGTTTTTATACTTTTTACAATGTATGTTTGTGTTAATAAAATATACAAAATAAGAGGAATTACACATGGCAAATAAATATGAGAAGTAAATTACCTTCACTGTAAGCAGGAGAATGTAAAATAAGACCAGATTAAGAAACCATTTTATACCTATCATTTTATGTTGGCAAAAAGTAAGGAATCTGACAATATATTAAGTGTTGCTAAATACAGCGATTGGATCTCTTACTCAGTGCTGTGGGGTTTTTCAATTGGTACAACTACTTTGGAAAACACTTACCTTATTAAATTAAAAATAAACATACCCGGATCCATATACCATTGATGAACTCCAGTACATGTGTAGGAATGGTCATAGTAACCTTGTTTGGATTTAAAACAAAACAAAACAAAAATTGAGAAAACACTGTGCTAATGTTCATTGACAGAAAAATGAATTAATTGTGGTTTAGTCACACAATGGAACGTTATTTTTTTTCATTTTTATTTTTTTCCATTACCATTTATCCTCCCATCTCCTCTTCTACCTACACCCACCCTCCTCCCCGCCATAATCACCACACTGTTGTTCATGACCATGAATTATTTTTCTTTTTTGCTCAGTCCTCTACCTCCCAACCCTTAGCCCAAAGCTTTCATCCTGCTTTCTATCTATGAGTCTGTCTCTATTTTGCTTGTTAGTTCAGTTTGTTCATTAGATTCCACATATGAGTGAAATCGTATGATACTTATCTTTCTCTGACTGACTTATTTCACTCAGCATAATGTTCTCCATGTTGATCATGCTGTCACAAAGAGTAAAATTTTCTTCTTTTTCAGGGCTGAGCAGTATTCCATTGTGAAAATGTCCCATAGTTGTTTTATCCACTCATCTGCTAATGGATACTTGGGCTGCTTCCAAATACTGGAAATTGTAAATAACGCTGCAGTGAACATAGGGATGCATATGTTCTTTCGAATTAGTGTTTTGGGTTTGTTTGGATGAATTCACAGAAGTGGAATCACTGGGTCAGAAGGCAGTTTTGTTTTTAATGTTTTCAGATAACTCCATACTGCTTTCTTTCCACAGTGGCTGCACCAATCTGCATTCCCACCAACAGTGCAGAAGGGTTCCACTTTCTCCACAACCTCACCAGCACTTGTTGTTTATTGATTTATTGCTGCTAGCCATTCTGACAGGTGTGAGATGGTATCTCATTGTAGTTTTAATTTGCATTTCGCTGATGATTGGTGATGTTGAGCATCTTCTTATATGTCTTTTGGCCATCTGTATGTCCTCTTTGGAGAAGTGTCTTTGCAGGTCCTTTGCCCATTTTTTAAATTGGATTGTTTGTTGTTTTGTTGTTGAGTTGTTTGAGTTCATTATGAATTTTGGATATTAACCCCTTATCAAATGTGTCAGTGAATTTGTTCTCCCATTCAGTATTTTGCCTTTTTATTTTGTTTTCTTTGCTGTGCAAAACCTTTTTAGTTTGATGTAGTCCCACTTGTTTATTTTTTCTTTTGTTTCTCTTGCCTGAGGAGATAAATCAGAAAAAATATTGCCACAAGAAATGTCCAAGATTTTACTGCCTGTGTTTTTCTAGGATTTTTATGGCTTCAAGTTAACATTTAAGCATTGAATCCACTTTGAGTTTATTCTCATGTGTGGTGTGAGAAGGTGACCTAGTTTCATTTTTCTGTGCGTATCTGTTCAGTTTTTCCAGCGCCATTTATTGAATAAACTACCTTTAGTCCATTATATATTTTTGCTTCCTGTCAAATATTACATATTATTTTTTGTTTTAAGGCAAGGGAATATGTAGGGTAAAGATTCAGCAAAGCCATTTCTTCTGGAAGTAGGGAAGGCAGAGAGATGGGATAAGGAGGAATATATATATATATATATATATATATATATATATGTTAATACTTAAAGTGGTTTAAGTAGTGTTCACATTGTTTAGATGATGTGTTCATATGTTTAATTTATTATTATACTTCACAACATATAATTATAGATGTTAAGTATTATGTAATATATAATATGTAATAGTATGTAATATAATATTTAAATATTATTTTAAATAACTGGAGACAGTAACTTGTTAAATTTACAAGGTTGATACATGGGTGTTTATTATATACTTTATTTATTTTCTTTTGTTTAAATATTAATAATGAAAGTGCTTAGGAAAAAAACCTCTGTACATACTTACCTGCCTATCTTCATTGAAAAAGGATTGTTCTTAGAAATAATTTTATAATCCTGAAATTAGAATCGCCTTTTCTTAGAAGTTCATTTGTACATTTTAACAGGTATCAAACAATGTATGATACCTGTATAGAGTCTCATTTGATGAAATCCAACCATCTATTTAATTTTTCTTACAAAGCCTCTGGCAAATGGAGTTATTTAGCTTATGGTCAAATATGTCCAAATATGATGCATAAATGACTTCGAAAGTTTTGACCCTCTTTTCTTGAACCAGAGTTTGGCTACTTACAGTATTTGCTGATTGAGATTAACTTGGCCATACTGAACAAGTGTAGTCCTTCCGAAGGAAGGCCTTTTAGATATTGGAAACTTGCTGTTTGAGAGCCCTCAAATCTTTTTTTCTAGGCCAAGTATTTCTTCTTCTTTCATTGTTTTTATTGGTCCTGATTAATTTTTCTAGTGGCAGTTGTTTGTCTCAACTCATTTTTCCTGCATACTTTAGTCCAGTTGAAATTTTGGATCTAATTGCAAATAGATGATTGGGATGTTATTGGCATTCTGTTCTTGGTGCTAGCTAAAATGTTAAATCAGTCAGCTAACTGAAACTCATAACTTTCAGTTTCTTCATCTATAGACAGGATATAATAGTCACCTCAGGGTTTTGCTTTTTTAAGATAATGTGTATGAAAGCATGTTGGAACCTGTATAGTGTTACATACTGTAGATGTCAGGTATTAATATTGTTTGTTCTTATTAAATTTTACTTAAGCCAATTACCATAATCTTTGAGGATCTTTTTAAATCTTGATTTGATTAGATAGTCTATTTATCTCCTTCAGTTTTATGCCTTCTATCCATTTATGAGCATATTCTTTATACTTTTATGTAACTGATACAGTGTTGAATAGACCCAGAAAAGACTTTTGTGGTATATTGTAAGAAGTCTCTATCAACTGGATATGTGAGTATTTATCAAAGTAATTTTGAAAGCTCTTTCTGTTGGCTGTAGAGTTCTTTTTGTTTGTTTTTGTTTTTGTTTTGTAAGCCCCGTTTGTCTAGCCTTTTTATAAATCTGCATTTCTCTCTGTTCTTCATCCAGGCCCTTATAAATATGTCAATTACCCTGGCCAGTATGGCTCAGTTGGTTGGAGCATCGTCCCGTAAACTGAAAGGTTGCAGGTTCGATGTTTCTCTTTCTCTCTCACCCTCCCCTTTTCCTCCCCCCTCTCTCTAAAAAAGGCAATGAAAAAATGCCCTTGGGTTACGATATAAAAAAAGTTGAGTTAATTGGAGTGGTCACTCCATATAATTCTTTCTTATAGTGATGACAGGATTATGAGTCCCTTTGATATACTCAACTATTTTTGGCTGTTTCAGCACCACCACCACCATACATTTTCCTAGCTTTCTAAGCTACGTATATATTGGCGACACTGGAATATTACTTGCTCTTTCTCCTTTTCCTCTTTACTGTGTACATTTATAGTTGTATATTAAAAATTATGTTCTTGTGGGCTTCCCAGTCTTCCTGAACTGCCTTCATTCATGCATTCAACATAGTACCTCTTGCTATATACCAGGCACTGTGCTAAATACAAAGACAAATAAGATGTGGTTTCTGTTCTCAGAGTCTCAGAGTTGTGGGAATTAAAGACATTATGATGCGAATGCTGTACTGTGGGGCTCAAAGCAAGAAGTTTTAGATTTGACGTTGTGTGAAAAGAGTCTAAGAAAGTCTTAGGAGCTGAGTCTTGCAAATGAATGAAAATTTGCTAGGCCAGTGGGAAAGGGGTATGGCATCCCAAACTGAGAGAGGAGTGTGAGTGAGAATGTGTAGTGTTCCTTTTCAGAGTGACATGCCTGGGAATTTGACTTTCGTTCTTCCAACATTTTATAATATGGGTTCTTGAAAACTTCTGGTAGAGCTCTGTCTATGAGTACCTTTTCTTTCTTATTATGAACTCTCATATTATGTGGTCACATATTGATAAAGTTTTCAGCAAATATACTCATTTTTATTGTCCTGTAAGTTTGTTTAGGAAACTGATAAATAGATTTCAACACTTTTTCCTCTTGTTCTGAAGATTTTTTAAAATCAATAACTTAAGAAATTTATCTTCAGTAAGATATCGAAATAAAAGCTTTTCTCGTAGAACTTCATATATTCCTGGAGAGATGTCTTAATTCTGCACAACACTTAGCCTACTTTGCTTCTTATTTCAGGCACATAAGGAAGAGGGATATAGTAGCTGTGCTTTCATCCTTTTATCCTTTTCTTGTTTGACAGCTACATAATATTTTAATATTTAAGGAGAAATACCAGGAAATAATATATTGCTTTGGCATTACTTTTGGCATATTATATATACATTTTTAAAAACATTGTTTTCTGAGAACAGTAGCAGCTGGGATAATGGCTAGAGTGTGAGTCACATACTCTGGACTATTTTTGGCTCTGTCTGGGCACCACTTCTGACCCATAGCCCCGAGGTTTCTAGGTAGTGCGTGTACTTGTATGCACTGGAAAAGCTCTGCTCAGAGAAAGAACCAGGACAATAGCACGTGGCCAACCGTGCTGTACAATGGCATTGGCATTGGGCTCCCTCCTTCTTCCCAGTGCTCCCCCCTGAGGTTTAAACTAGTTTTTGTGTTATAGTAAAAGTCTTATCTCTATAGCAAATCACTGACCTGGAAAATATAATTGAGCATTTAGATCTGAGCTGCATTCAAAATCTGTGTTAAAATTGTACAGCTTCTTGATTGATGATAAATTATAATGGAGCTTGGAGTTTAATTTGCTGATGCAGACGTTATCATCATTCCCTTCTGTATTACTCCCGTCTGTACTTCTCTAACTTCTCTTTATTTTACCTTGCTTGCTTCTCTAGTTTCCTAGGTTTTGGTATTTAGAGTTTAGATTTAACAGTAGCAGAAAGCGATTGATACATAGAATTAGGCGGATTTTAGCAGGGGGAGTATTGGGAGATTCCTAGTTTGGTTCTTTCAGTCTCCTCTTTTATTTTGTTTTGGGTAGGAAGTCAAGACAGAGTGGTTCTTTACATATTTTATTTGTTTTCTATGGAGTCTTGGCTAAGACAGTGTTAGTTTATTCCTTCCATATCATAGAATGGAAAGGAGAATATGTTTTATCATTAAAAACAATATTTACTAATTTATTCAGAGAAAATTAGTATTTTGTATTTAAAATGTTGCTCTTTTTTATCAGGATTTTTTTTGATATACTTTATTGATTATGCTATTACAGCTCACCCATTTTTTTCCTCCCCTGTATCGCCTCTGCTGTGCTCCCTATGCCATCATCCCCCCCGTACCACCTTAGTTCGTCTCTGTGGGTTGTACATATCAGTTCTTTGACTTCTCAATTTCCTATACTATTCTTAACCTGCCCCTGTCTATTTTTTCTTTTGTTTTGTTTTGTCAACATTTTCCTGCCACCATTTTCCCCAGCCACACCCACCCCCACCTCCCACCCTCAATCTTAACCCCATTTGGCTTTGTCAGTGGATCCTTTATGCATGTTCATTAATGACTCTTCCCCTTCTTTTCCCCTCCATTATCATACTCCCTCCTCCCCTCTGGTTACTGTCAGTTTGTTTATAATTTCAGTGTTGCTGGTTATATTTTCCTTGCTTATTTGTTTTGTTGATTAGGTTCCACTTAATAGGTGAGATTATATGGTATGTGTCTTTCACTGCCTGGCTTATTTCACTTAGAATAATGCTCTCCAGTTCCATCCACGCTGCCCTGAAGGATAGGAGCTCCTTCTTTCTCTCTGCTGAGTAGTATTCCATTGTGTAAATGTACCAGAGTTTTTTTATCCACTCATTTACTGATGGACACTTAGGTTGCTTCCAATTCTTGTCTTTTGTACATTGTGCTGCTATGAACATTGGGGTGCACAGGTTCTTTTGAATTGGTGTTTCAGGATTCTTAGGGTGTAATCCCGGCAGTGGAAGTGCTGGGTCAAAAGGCAGTTCCATTTTTAGTTTTCTGAGGAAATTCAATACTGCTTTCCACAGTGGTTGCACCAGTCTGCGTTCTTACCAGCAGTGTATTAGGGTTCCCTTTTCCCCACATCCTTGCCAGCCCTTGTTGTTTGTTGATTTGTTTATGATGGCCATTTTGACTGGTGTGAAGCGGTATCTCATTGTGGTTTTAATTTGCATCTCTCCGTTGGCTAGTGATGCTGAGCATCTTTTCATGTGTCTCTGGGCCCTCTGGGAGTGGTCTGCCTGAGCAAGATAGCTGTTGCTGCCTGGGGGATGACTCAACACTGGGATCCCCGCAGCTCCTCTCTCAGTTCTCTTCTCAAAACCTCTGTCCCCAGTCTCTCCTCAGGCTTCTCTAGCCCACTCTGCCCCTACTTTTACCAGAGTCCAGGGTAAGTGGCTGCAAATCAAAATTTATGTGTTGTCCCTTTAAACGGCTCTTTTAGTCTCAAGCCGCCCATCTCTGGAGCAACCCTGCTGCTTTTTGCAACTATTATCTGTGTACTGTTTGGATTCTGGTGCTGTAGGCTGGGGAGCCTCGCTTATGATTTAGACCCCAGTGTTCTCAGGGGAATCCAACTGGTTGCTGAAGTATCCCTATGGTGCTGACATCTGAATGTGCCCAGCCAGCCTTCTTGAGTCTCTTCCGCTCTCCTTACCAGTCAGGTTGTGCTGAAGCTGATTCTTCTGTCCAAGTTTATAAGGCTTTTCTCTTGCTGTTTTTCAGTTGTCTGTTGTGGGTGATTTCTCCACAGTTTAGTTGTAATTCCAGATTGGTCCTAGGAGGACCTCAATGTGACTTCCATTCACTCCTTCACCATCTTGCCGGGTCCCATTTCTTCATAATGATTAAATACAGTGTTTTCTAAATGTTACTTTTTTTTAAAGTCACAACCCAATGTTGAAGACGGTAAGAGAAGAGCAAGTCAGGTCCCAATCAGATTTTAAGTTGGAAATGTGATATACTTAGGCATTAGAATTTTACCTTTTCTTTCTATGGAGAATATGCATAGCTTAATTTTTGACATACTGTTTTATTCCAAAAAAACAGTGCATAGTGAATGGTCTCATAGATGATGATATTTCTACTGGGGAATATACCCTGTATGGATTTACTTAGCTTCATATAATGTGTTTACTCTCTTTTTTTCAAGTAAATCTTAAGAAGGTATAGGTTTGGCCAAAACATCCGTATGTTTTTTTCCACAAAAGACACGTTTTTCATTTGTACCAATAACTTTATTGATTTGGATATTTTGA
Source organism: Mormoops blainvillei (assembly GCA_004026545.1). Taxonomy (NCBI): domain Eukaryota; kingdom Metazoa; phylum Chordata; class Mammalia; order Chiroptera; family Mormoopidae; genus Mormoops; species Mormoops blainvillei. The sequence continues at coordinate 31,624 of PVJD01005130.1, read as the reverse complement.
ATATGTCAGCTATGTCCTGCTATTGGCTCCTGTTGGGTAGAGGCCAGGCATGCTGTTAAACATCAGCAAAGAGTTACTTGGCTAGAATGTCAATAGTACCAAGAAACTTTGCAAACCAGTTTTGATACGTTCTGTCAGTCACAGTACCTTGTCCATACACCGCACAAACCTTTTTTGCCTTTCAGTTGCATTTTTTACTTTACTTGAAATAATAAAACATAGTATGCCAAAAATGTTGCACAGTTTCTGTCATTTTCATTATTAAAATGACTGCACAAAAATTCACCAATTTCGATTTTTTTAAAATGCATGCTGATATGACAGCTGTCACAATACAGTCTAACAAAATTATTTCAAGTGAAGTTAAAGACAACTAAGTGCTACTAGAGCCGTGGTATAGATAAAATGTAATGGACTTTTTGGCCAATCCAATGGATAGTTGAACTTTCAAAGTCTAAGTTAACTTCAGTTTGTTAATAGATAAATCTCTCTTTTTTAAAGATTTTATTTATTTTATTTTTAGATAGAGGGGAAGGGAGGGAGAAAGGGAGGGAGAGAAACATCAATGTGTGGTTTCCTCTCATGCGCCCCCTACTGGGGACCTGGCTCACAACCCAGGCATGTGCCCTGACTGGGGAATTGAACTGGCAACCCATTAGTTTGCAGACCAATGCTCAGTCCATTGAGCTACACCAACCAGGGCAGATAACACTTTTTAAATGAAGGTGATCTTACACAAATGAAATTTTATAATGTCTGAAAAATTACTCCCTAAAAAAGTCAAGAACTTAGTTTACCGTGTTATAAATTAACTTTTTTTTTCTTATTTTAAAATATTGTTAAATTTATTGGGGTAATTTTAGTTAATAAACTTCTGTAAGTTTCAGGTGTGTAATTATATTTTGCTCACTTATTTGTGAGTCAGAAATTCAGGAACTCTTGGGTAGTTTGTCCCTGATTCCTTCGGTGACAGCTGTGGCTGTCTGTGGTTGGATAATCCACTATGAAGGTGGCTTGTTCACTCTCACACATTCTGCCCAGGTACTCCTGAGCTCTGGCTATATGGCTGCATGGCACCTTTTGCCTTAGGGCTTCTGCGCATGCCCTGGGTATCTCATGGCATGGTGAGTTTAGTCACACTTCTTACGTGGCACCTGACTTCTACAGACATAGGTGATAGAAGCAGAGGCTGTCTGGTCAGTTAAGGGTTATGCTAGGAACCGGTTTGGAAGTGGCAGAGGATTCCTTTTGCTGTATTCTGTTGCTCATAATAGTCACAGGACTTCCCTTGATTTAGGGGGATAAAGAAATAGACTACACTTCTTAATGGAGGAACGTCAGTGCCACATTGCAGAAGAGCATGTCAGGTGGGAGATGTGGCCACTTTTGCACAATATATGCTTCCATCGAATGAAGTGTTGGATAAAGAATTGAGAATACGAGGGCGAGATTTTTTGTGTGTGGAATGGTGATAAGGCTCTTATTCTTTTTTTCTTATTCTAGTTGTCTTGAGATGTTGCAGCCTTATTAGTCAGAACAAAGAGTAATTTTTCTGTTTCCATCTGCAACTCAGTGTTTAATCTGTTATTCATAGGGCTTCTGTGTCATTCATTGCTCTCAACAGAAGTCACCTTAAACCAGAAGAAATTCTAAACAGTTTAAAATTGTTTTACCTGATTCAGAAATTATCACAGGGTATGAAAATAATTTATAGGAAAAGGGTACAGAAGAATAAGGTGTATGGAAAGGATGGACTGACAGCAGAAGGTGAATTTATGCTACATATTTATTTTGAAAATTAACCTTAGGTGAGAAGCACAACTGAAAATTTTGCATATTAATGATATAACATGGACGAGACTGCTGTCTAGAAGATAACCCGACTGGATATGTGCATAGGTGATACATTGAATGTAGAAGAATCTATAAGTCTGTTAAAAACAGACAAACTTGGCTAAGTTGGTTTATGTTATTTGGGGAATAAAGCAGGATAAACCTCAAGATTAAGTAGTTTCGCACTTGATCGATATTGTGGAACTTTGACTTTTAGGCTAGCACTAAGAAATTAATTAGGATTTTTTTCCCTAAGAGATTTAATTCTTCTCACACCATAAAATTTACTATTTAAAACTGTGTAATTCAGTCTTTTTTTTTTTTTTTTTGGTATAGTTATGAGGTTGTCAACCATTGGCACTATCCAATTCCAGACAATTTTCATGATCCCCAAAAGAAAACTACCTGTTCGCAGTCACAACCTCTTATCCTCTGGCAACCGATAACCAGCTTTTTGTCTCTGTGGATTTTCCTGTTCTGGATGTTGCATATAAATGTAATCATACAATATGTGCTTTTTGTGCTTGGCTTCTTTTCCGTAATGTTCTCAGGATTCATTCATGTTGTAGCAAGTATCAGTATGTTATTCCTTTTTGGGGCTATCATTCCATTGTAATGAACATACCAAATTTTGAATCTATTCATTGGTGTATAAAATTTTGTATTGTTGCTAGTCTTTAGACCTTAGGGATAAAGATTCTGTGAATGTTCATGCACAGGGTTTTATATGAATATATCTTTTTGTTTCTCTCGGGTATATATCTAGGAATGGAAATGATGTTAATTCATGTTTAACTTTATGAGTAAGTTCTGAACTACTTCTAAAGTGGCTTCACAAGACAGTTTTACATTCCTGCTTATTATTTTTCATTTTAAAATAGGCATCCTAATGGGTGTGCATTAGTAACTTACTGAGGAATAGAAATGGTGAGAGCGGGCATCCTTATCTTTTTATCTTTGGGGAAAGGCTTTTATTTTTCACCAGTATGATGTTAACTGTGGGGTTTTCATAGATGCCCTTTATATATGTTTACCTAGGTTTAGGACATTCCTTTCTGTTCCTAGCTTATTGAGTGTTTTTTATTATGAAAAGGTGTTAGATTGTCTCAAATGCTTTTTCTGTATCTATTGAGATGAGCATGTGGTTTTTGTTCTTTATTAATATGGTACATTATACTCGTTGATTTTTATATGTTGAACCAACCATACATCCCTAGGATAATGATGGTTGTGTTTTTAAATAGCTCATATTTGTCATCTGGGGAAATGTAGAAACTTGTACCAGCATTATCATGGAGGTAATAGGATTGGACCTGAGAAAACATATGCTTCGGATAAATGCTTTATTTTTTAGTTCTAGGGTATAATGTTCAAAGACTTATATTGTAATGGTTTGTACAACATAGGAGTAATTTTTTCTTTTATTAAAATAACATTTCCTTGGACTTTTAGATAGCTTAGTGAAAAATTTGAGGATTTATGTTTCTCTGTATCATTTTCTTTTGATCAGAGTCTTGTAGCTCTAGTTCAGAATGCCCTGACTTGAACATTTTACACGTGAGAAATGGCAGTTAGCAAATCAATATGGAATCCTCTTTTGTGACAAAGGTTTTTCTTAGTGGTATCTCAGGAGACATTGTAGCAGGAACTTGTCAGAGTAATAAATACCTAGATAACTATCTGTTATAGAAAAGGACAAAGGATTTGAGAAAAGAATGCTTGATCAAAGTTTTGATGCAATGCATAGTCAATATTTTCTTCTGCTTAAACTGCTTATAATTTGACATGAATTAACTTGCCTCCTTACCTGTGGGAATGGCCGTTTGGATATTGGATAGATGCCCAGGTACCTGTCAACGCTAGCTGAGAAGTTGAAATAACCATTTGAAGAAGTTGTTAAATCAAACTTTGATGAAGTAGCTTTTTGTGCTTTTCCTTCTGTCTGCCACACCAATATGTACAACTGAACCAGACAGAAAATAGCTTCAAGCATCAGACATGTATTTTGTCCTTTATCTCCTTTATCTTCCTGTAATTACCAGACTTCTTTACTTTTTCTCCTCACACTTTTGTTCATAGAGCAGTTTTCCAGATTAGAAATCTAAATTCCTGAAAAATTTTATTAAATTTGATACGACTTCCTCAAATATTTTATTTAATCCTCATGTATTTGAATTATACTGGTTGCATAATATTCAAGCCAGATCATATATAACTTACCTCGCCTTCTATTATTATTTGACTTTTCTCAACTTTGTTATCATTAATAAAAAACAGGGGATAGTGATTGCTTTTTTTTCCTTTTAAATTAAGCTTAGTGCATCTGCTTTAGTTATTTAAAAATACTGATATTTTTCATCGTTAAATGTAATGAACGATTAGATCTAAGATTCCTACCTAGGTAGCCATTGCTGTTGTACAGCTCCACGGATACTATTCATACAGATGTGAGTTGAGGTCCTAAGTGCAGCCTCACCGTTGCTGCACCTCAGAAGGATTGCCATTGTGGATTTATGGATCCTCTTTCCTTCTGAGCAGTTTTAGTACAGGGAGGTCTGTCAAGTTTTTATGTATGCCTGCCAGATACAAAAATAAGTATTTGAGCTGTTTCCATAATTGTCTACGACGGAGATTTTGACTGGCAGTGACCTTTGGTCTCACCAGCTTTTACTTCATATTATCCAGTTATTTTAATGTAAATGGTCCTTGGATCCATTATCTGTCCCATGAGCAAGTCTATTAAGGAACTTATTTTCCCTCCCGGCAATTAATAAAATCTGCTGGAGCAGTTGACTGTGGATGTATTTGCCTAAACATTTCCTGTATAGTTCAATTTGAACAGTTTCTAAGATAAAAATAATAGTACTCTGATTTTTCTCATTTTCCCTATTATAAAAATATAGTTGTATTTCAGAATTAAAAGGGCTATCAGTGGTCTTTCATGTCACAGGTAATTGGAAAAATCAATTAACTTGTCCAGTGTGACATAGCTATGTGTTTATTCATTATAGTTATCCACGCCCTAACTCATACGACGAGAGAGTAGTACTATTAAGAGGGAAACTAAGCCAAAGTAAGAACTAATTGCCAATCAGAATCTTTGCTGGACTTACCAAAGACCATAAACAGTAATTGAAAATACAGATATAGAAGATTTTAACAACTTAAATTGAATTAAAAACATGGCTTAAAGTTTCTCCTGACTTTATTACTCTTGTGTCTTCTAATGGTTGGACAAGTAAATGATTAGACCAGTAAAATTTAGAGGCAAATATACAAGATGGGGCAAAAATAGCTTTGCAGTTGTAACTGAAACAGTTTATTCTTGTATTATTGTTTACTAATTATTGTAGTATTTTCTATACAAACATTTGCAAACCTACTTTTGCCCCATCCTGTAAATAGTCTGGGCAAAACCTGCTCATTTTGATAAATTATCATTGTGCCTTGTTTCTACATTTCCCTGGAGTGCAGCACGGGAGACAAACAATTGCCTGGACATTAGGGAACTCAGTGAAATTTTCCTTTTTAGGTTCTGTTAATCACTGTTCCAGCTGATTAGTTCATCCACAATGTACTTCTACCACTAATATTAAAAGGTATTATTAACCAAGAAAGGAAAGGTGAGAGGTTTTCTGAATAACTTGCTTCACGTAACAAATTTGGTGCTCATGGCTGCTTAGAACTGTGGAGGCATCATCCAAAAAATTATTTTCCTTAAATGATGTTTAAAGTAGCCAGGTGATTTTAAGACGTGTTTTGGGATTCCTTGTCCTTAGAACTGTATCATAGAGAAAATCTCTTCTACCTTTTTGTCAGTGATTAGGGCCTCAAAGGCAGAAAACTAAGTTCCACTTGACTAGGAGAAATAAGTCACCCACAGTGAAACATGATAGTTTTGACAACGGCAATGCTGATGAAAACCAAAACAAAAGACGTCAAGAAATCTGTGCCAGTGTGGAATTGGTATGCCAGTTTGAGTAGTGGATATGTAACATACATTCAGCGTTAGTCTTCCTCTGGTTTCACTGGTTTTACTCTCTCTTTGTAAAATAAAAATTGTATGAGAGGAAGAAAGAGTCTGTCTAACATCATAATGTCTATTTTTTCAACCCATGTAACATAAGTATATTATGATTAGAGAGGTCATTTTAAGGAAAGCGTCTTCTTTCTCTAAATGGCTAATTAAAAATATTTTCTTCTTGAATTCTTCATTGTTAGTCCTTCTGTATGATAATAAACTGTATGTATAAACCTGGTTTGATCCTCCCCCTTCCTATTTATCATCAAGGACACAGATCTATGCAATAAACACCAATTCCTTCGATTGCTGCAAAACTTCACTCATACAGACGTTGAATACACACTAATAGGTTCTTAATGATTACTTTCTATGTCAAATACGTTATTCATAAAGTGGCAAAAAACCCATAGAATTGTAAAATACATCATTTTATACAATAATCATTTTATTAATTTTCAATATTATTAACAGTAAGTAATTTAAGTAAAAGAAGAAAAGCTTTTTAGCTATTTCACTGCCAAGTTTATATAAGTAAACTGGCTTACCTCTACCCTTTGAAAGGCAGACTATACAGACTATTTTAATATTATGATGCTCAAATCCTGATGTCAAGTATCTTTGGCTCTGTCCGCCAGCTTTAGTGTATTGTGTTTAAATACATGTATTTTCCTATGGAAGATATACTTTTGAATTTGCAGCGGTTTGCTACCTCCACCCTCTATTTTTTGCTTTAGAAGGGGATAACATTTTAATAAATGACCATAGTAATAATATACTGTGTTTATTAATACATGCTCTTTAATAATAAGGAATAGTTTATGGAAAGATGCTTGAGTCACTTTTGTGTGACTTTTTTTCATCATAAAACACATTTATAGTATAGTGATTAAGAGTAGGATTCTGTAGCTAGGTTGACTAGTAATTATCTCATAGTTTTGTGGTGATGCTTAAATAGTTGTTATATATTAAGTTCTTACAAAAGTTCCTGCCACATACGTACTATTTTTTTAAGTGTTAGTGGTCCTGTTATTACCGCTAGCCCTCTTCACCACCACCACCACCATTATTACTACTTTTTGTTGTTACTGGTATCATGTTGGTATTTTATGGATTTTGTGATTTCTGTTCCTACAAAACAGAGAGCTGGGATTTTTAGGGGGGTGGGGGGTTAGGTATTCTGAGCATATTTAAAATGATTTCAAACAATCGTCTTTTATCACTATTATTCAAGTATATGGATAACAGATACAGTTTTTCTCCTGGCTATTATATTAAGAACATTTTATAAGTCTCATATTTCAGATCCTGTGGATAATTAAACTTAGTATGGCATAAGATCTCCACTATAAATTTTATAGAAATTACATAATAAATGCTGAACTGATATGATATGGGACTATTAGGAGGAACAGCTTTTATAGCCTCAACATTAGATTGAAAAAGAAGTGAATATGGTAAGAATAATATGGTAGCATTCATACACCAGCTGGTTAACAACACATATAAATCAAAGATCCTTGGTGAAAAACAGCACGATTTTGAATCACAAGCAAAGTGAATGTCTCCTTAGGCACATATATGTCTACTTCAAGTCTTCCTCCCTGATGGCAAGTTTCCCAAAGGCAGCATTTTTAGTGTTCACTGTCTTTTCTTCTTTTTGTTAGTGCCTTTCACTATAGAGTTCCTCCCCCTTAAAAGTAAATAGGAGTCCAGGAATAGATATTCTTTTCCTCCCCTCCAGCCCAACTACGTCAACCTGTTTAGGAAATTGAAGAAAAAAATAGTATAGAGAGAACTTGTTAATGGGGATTTTACCTAGTTTAGCAGCTTCTGCACCTGAGTATTATCGGGAAAAGTTTTTGCCAATGAAGAGTAATGGATTGTTGTAATAGTTTTACTGCATAGAAATTATACATGTGGAATTTTTACAATTTAAGTAATTTCTGTTTCAGATGCTAATAATGGAAGAAAAAGAAGGGTATTATTTTTACTATGCATATAGGGACTATTTGTATATTAGGTGAGCTCATAAAACAGATCTCTGTTTTCTTGTATATAAAACTTGACTCTGTGAAATTTCATTTTAAATAATGGCTCTTGTACTGCTCTTTCTTGGTAAGAAATTCTAATCAACAGTATGAGCATATCTATTTATATATATATAAAGTTTATATCTTGGCAACTGAAATGACCTACACAGCTGGTTAAATGCGTAAACACCAGGGCATTGTATTCTGTATGTATATGAAGTACATGCTCTAGATTTTTGAGTGGCAAAATTCTCTTTAGTGGTTGTGAAATCTCAGCCTAAGTATTGATACATGTGAGATTCTGGTAGTAGTGTCTAATTAAACTAAAGGAAAAGTAATGCTTTTCATTCGTGATGGTCTTTCCCCTCATGATAGGCTTTGGACTTTTATTGGCCTCGGAACAGACTGGAGCCCATTTCAGGCTTGTCAGTGGTTCACCTGATAAATTTGCCAAATATTTTTGCTTTGCTTATTTGTTATTCTGGTTGTGCAATTCTTGTTCACTCTAGATAGGGACTTCTTTTTTCTTCCTCTGTGGAATGAAGCAGTCCCTTACAGAGCTTATACTAAATTGATTAACACAGGAAATTATGTGAAGGCTGAATCTAGGGGTTTGATTTTTTTTTTGGAAGTTCCTTTTTTTGGCAGGAGTTTATGTGTATGCCTGACTACAGGTATAAAAGTCCGAATTTATATATTATTCATTTACTGACTAATTAACCAATATTTGTTATAGACCCGATGTGTACCAGATATGAAAATAGAAAACTGGGGTGAATGGGCAGGATCCAGGCTACTTATGGAGACATGTATAAAACCAATAATTAGAATATGCTTAGGAATTTGTGTTATAATGTATAGATAGATGGAAGAGTGGAGGTAAATGTGATAGATACGAGTATATAGGTAGATGACAGAATGGAGATGAGCGTGGGTGGAGATGATACGTAAATGTGATGGAGTACAGGCAGTAATCGTCTTACTTTTAGGGGAATAAGAGCAAGAGAGTCTTCCCAAAGGAGGTAACGTTTTCGTTGCTTTTTGAAAGCTATGTAGTGTAAACCTGCTAGTTCTAGTATTAGCTTGAGAAGAACATGATAACCTTCTCCATTTTTGATGAAAATGAAGTAAACCTGCTTCCTTTTTCTGTTTGGAACTTATGGCCATCCCACATACTATGTTCATTTCACCAATTATTCACTGTCTACTATATTAGGATGTAAACTCTTTGAGGGTGGGGATTTTTGTCTGTTGTGATTATTTCTATATCCTTAATACCTAGAAAAATGGTGTATAGCAGGAGCTCAAATATATGTTGAATGAATGAATGAAGTTTGTGAGCTCTAGAAAAATTGCCTTATTTAGTATATTTTCTTTCGTTTATTAAGAATATCTTGTCCTGGCTGGTGTGGCTAGGTGGACTGAGTACCAGCCTGTGAACCAAAGGGTCATTGGTTCAATTCCCAGTCTAAGGCACATGCCTGGGTTGCGGGCCAGGTCCCCAGTGGGGGTCACGGGAAAGGCAACCACACACTGATGTTTCTCTCCCTCTTTTTCTCCCTCCCTTCTCCTCTCTGGGGCGGGGGCTGGGGCGGGGGCTGGGGCGGGGGAATATCTCTTGCCTGACCAGTGTGGCTCAGTTGGTTGAGTGTCATCCTGGAAACTGAAAGGTCACTGTTTCGATTCCTGGTCAGAGCACATGCCTGGATTGCAGGTTTGGTCCCCAGTTGAGTTACATAGGAGAGGCAATAGGCTGATGTTTCTTTCTCACATCAACATTTCTCTCCCTCTCTCTAAAATTAAAAATTTTTTAAAAGAGAATCTCTCCTTCATATTTTTGCTTCGTACTTTTCATTATGTGTATTTGAGTCTTCCTCGTGAGAAGATGCTATTTCCACAATGTTTCTCAAACCCATTCCCTCTTTCCATCTCTCTTAGTTCATTTTATCTCCAGAATCTCTTAACTGAATTGATACAGCCTCCTAATTGTTTTCCATGTCTCTATGCAAGTCCTCTTAAATTTCTTCTTTATAGCTAGCAGAAATATCTATATAAAATACAGAACTGGCCAAATCATTTCTTTCTTTCTTTCTTTCCTTTTTTTTTTTTTTTTTTGCTTAAAAATTCCTAACCCATCCATCTAGAATAGACATTTACTCTTTAAGATGTCTCTTAACCCCATCCAGAGCCTTGCCTTCAGCTACATAATGGGGAGTTCTCTAAACATTTTATAACATAATAAAAATGGGTCTGTTCATTTTTCTTTGTGTCATTAATGTCTGGTATGTAACAGAGAATTCAGAATATACTTTTTTGAGTAAATGAATGCATATAAATATGTATAAAGGAAGCAGTGACTACAATGAGAAATTTATTTTTACAGAAATGAACTTTATTTTTTTTCTTTTCTTTTCCTATTATTATTCCCCTTTATTTTTAAGTATATTTTATTGATTTTGCTATTACAATTGTCACAATTTTTTCTTCCCTTTATTCCCCTCTGCCCTGCACCCCCTCTCCCAGCAGCATTCCCCCCCCCCCAAAAACCTTAGTTCATGTCCATGGTTCATACATGTAAGTTCTTTGGCTTCTCCATTTCCTACACTTTTCTTAAGCTCCCCCTGTCTATTTTGTACCTACCATTTATACTTCTTATTTCTTGTATCTTTCCCCACATTCTCTCCCTCCCCCTCCCCACTGATAACCCTCCATGTGATCTCCATTTATGTGATTCTGTTCCTGTTCTAGTTGTTTGCTTAGTTTTTGTTTTTGTTTTTTTATGTTCAGTTGTTAATATTTGTGAGTTTGTTGTCATCTTGCTGCTCATAGTTTTTGTTTTTTTATTTTTTTATTGTTGTTCAAAGAGTAACAGAAGCATCCCTGGGTGGGCACCTTTTCATAGTTTTCGATCTTCTTCTCTTTCTTAGATAAATCCCTTTAACATTTCCTAAAATAAGGGCTTGGTGATGATGAACTCCTTTAACTTGATCTTACCTGGGAAGCGCTTTATCTGCCCTTCCATTCTGAATGATAGCTTTGCTGGATAGTGTATTCTTGGATGGAGGCCGTTGTCTTTCATGACTTTGAACACTTCTTTCCAGCCCCTTCTTGCCTGTAAGGTTTACTTTGAGAAATCAGCTCATAGTCTTATGGGAACTCCTTTCTACTTAACTCTCTGCCTTTCTCTTGCTGCTTTTAAGATTCTCTCCTTATCGTTAATCTTGGGTAATGTAATTACAGTGTGTCTTGATGTGTTCCTTCGTGGGTCCAATTTCTTTGGGACTCTCTGAGCTTCCTGAAATTCCTGGAAGTCCATTTTCTTTGCCAGATTGGGGAAGTTTTCCTTCATTATTTTTTCAAATAAATTTTCAGTTTCTTCCTTTTCCTTTTCTCCTTCTGGCACCCCAACAGTTTGGATATTGGAACGTTTAAAGTTGTTCCAGAGGTTCCTAAGCCTCTTCTCATTTTTTTGAATTCTTGTTTCTTCTTCCTGTTCCAGTTGAATGTTTATTTCTTTCTTCTGCTTCAAATTGTTGATTTGAGTCCCAGTTTCCTTTCCTTTACTGTTGGTTCCCAGTGTGTTTTTCTTTATTTCACTTTGGCTAGCCTTCACTTTTTACTCTATTTTGTGACCATACAGAGCCATTTCGGTGAGCATCCTGATTACCAGTGTTTTGAACTCTGCATCTGATTGGTTGTCTGTCTCTTTGTTGCTTAGTTCTTTTTCTGGAGTTTTGATCCGTTCTTTCCTTTGGGCCATATTTCTTTGTCTTGGCGCTCCTGTTACACTGTAAGGGGCAGAGCCTTAAGTATTTGCCAGGGTGGGGCAACTCATGGTGCTGTATGTGGGGGAGGAGTCAGAGAGGGAACAATGCTGTCTGCTGGCTCTCTGGCTGGCTTTAAACCACTTCTCCTGCTACCCGCAAGCAAATTGGGTCCTTCTGGTGCTGATTCCTGGGTGGTTGGGTGGGTTTATGTACATTCTAGGACCCTGTGGATCTTTCCAACGAACATTCCAATGAGGCTGGGAGTTTCTTCCGCTGCCACAACCCCTACAGTTTTTACAGCCAGAGGATTTGAGGCTTTCTTTCCCTGTGCTGGAATCCTGGGTTGTGCTGTCTGTCTTACTCCCCTGTTGTTCCTCCCAGTTTATCTTCATGCAGATGTGGGACAGCCAGCCACCACCTCACCTGCCCAGTCCTCCTGCCTCTGCCGTGCCTTGCATCCTCTGTGTTCTCTCCATCCTCTCCGCTTCAGCTACCCCTCTTTGCCCCTGCTAGCAGTCTGGATGAATGTTTCTTTAACTCCTTGGTTGTCGGACTTCCATACAGTTCGATTTCCTGGCAGTTCTGGTTTTTGTTTTTGAATTTGTCATTGTGCTTCTTTTGGTTGTACGTGGAGGCAAAGTGTGTCTACCTATGCCTCCATCTTGGCCAGAAGTCTACAATGAGAAATTTCATTGAAAATGCTTGTTGCCCTGGCTGGTGTGGCTCAGATAGTTGGAGTGTTGTCCCATAACCAAAAGGTTGTGGGCCGATTCCTGGTCAGTCACATACCTAGGTTTGGGTTTGAATCTGGTCCTGGTGCACGCGATCCCCAGTCAGGCGCATACAGGAGGCAACCAGCGGACGATTCTTTCTAGGTCGATGTTTTGCTCTCTCCCTTCCTCTCTCTAAAAGCAATGAAAAAATGTCCTTAACTCCGGATTAAGGGGGGAAAAAATGCTTGCTGTTTAGATAAAAAGTGATGTAAAAATCTAACTTAATACCCGTATTTAAGAAGACTTTTTCCTTTATATAGCTGATTTGTTTTTCTTAGTTTCTAGGTGTATTTATTTTAATTTATTTTTTCTTCCTTGATTGTGTATGTACACTCAGATTGAAAATCTTCAAGAGCAACTTAGAGATAAGGAAAAGCAGATGAGCAGCTTGAAAGAACGAGTCAAATCCTTGCAGGCTGATACCACCAACACCGACACCGCCTTGACAACTTTGGAGGAGGCTCTGGCGGAGAAAGTGAGTGATTGGTCCAGGCTATTCACAGACACATTTCTTCTGCATTCTCATTAATCTAATGTATTTTTCTAGTGATAGAAGACAGAAAAAATCACTTTGGGCAAAAAGGGAAAAGAGCTCCCTGTCGCTGACACACTTAGTGCAAGAGAAAAGAAGATCCATTTCATTATAGCCTATTTAAGTATCTGTTGCTAGGCAAGATGGATTCTACACTAGAGGCAGTGGCTGAAGTTTCTAGAATTAGCCATATGTTCCCCATTTATGATCTTGTGAAGAAAAACAACAGTTATTTTTATTTATATGGTCAACTAGAATTTGGGGATGTGGGAATACTGGACGCTGACCATTAGGAAGCAATATATAGTTCTCCTTTACTGTGTTGTATTGGTACCTAATGTATTTGTGGGTTTTAATTATTAATACAGTGAATGTATTTGCTGCTTTTCTAGTATTGGCCTTGCTGCTATATTTTGCCTTTTTGAGCAAACTGAGGTTTTCTGTAATAGGTGACTAAAAAAAGGAATCAATGGTTGATTACTGAATATATTCAGAAATAATACCCAGAACTATACTTAAATTACATAACTTTCAGACTTCCTGAGTATCTGTCGACAAAAAGCTTTAATGGTTTTTCTTTTCTTTATGTTCTTTATGTTTTAAACTCAACATATCATAATCTCCCCAACCCCCACTCCCCCTTTTTGGTGTGTGAATTGTGAGTTTTTTCGATTGCCTATAGACAACATGTAAATTATATATAAAGATCAAATATTTGTTACTTATGGTCATTAGGATGTGTGTGTGTATGTGTGTGTGTGTGTGTGTGTGTTTGGTTACTTAGGAGTTGAATAAATGGGATTATTCCAAAAGAATGTGTACTTTGGGGATTTCTAATACTAGTTGAGACTATGTGAAAAGAAACCTGAGGGAATTAAAATAGCAAAGCTAGATCTTTGTTATAGCAAGAAAGGTGGGAAGGATGAATTCTTTGAAAAGTAAACTATTGACAACTTATCACTGTCTTGTGAATGGAGGATGGAATTGTGAAATTTTATGAGCTAAAAGTTGAATTGTAGTCATATGATACAAGTATGAAAGGAATTTTCTCATTTATTGATGTACTGTCTCACCAGGAGCGGACAATTGAACGCTTAAAGGAACAGCGGGACAGAGATGAGCGAGAGAAGCAAGAGGAAATTGATAACTACAAAAAAGATCTTAAAGACTTGAAGGAAAAAGTCAGCCTATTGCAAGGCGACCTCTCAGAGAAAGAGGTTAAGATCACCAAAATGGAATTTTTTGCTTTGCTTAGTCAGTGCATTGTGTGTGTATGTTGTCGGTGTTTACTTAATGCATATTAAAAAGTATTTAATGGATGATTTTTCCTAATATTCTTATAGCAGGCCTTTTGGGAAGACCTTAAGGTATATTTAAGGAAGGTTTTTGGAGACATAATACAGTGGATCATTTATATCCTATGTCTTATCTTCTTTCAGTGTGTTATAAATTTATTTCTTATTTGTTAATGACATTTTTAAAGATCCTAAAATAACTAAAGTCCAGTTACATTTTGAGAAGTATTATGCTAATGCTAAGAAAGGTGATAGAGGAAAGGAATTACAGAAGAAGAACAATTTATTTACAACAGTTCTTAAAATGCATCTTACCACTGGCAGAGAAATCTTAAATGTTGACTAATTAAGTGACAATCTACTTTGATCTTGCTTTTGGGGGGATTCTATTAATGTGACCTAAATAGCAAAAATGGCTAATGCCTTTTGATCAGATAGTAATGCATGAGATTGAGGGGCATCCCCAGGATTTTTTTTCTAGTATCTTTAAGAAAATTTATGGAAACTTAGATTTCTAGAACTTTTCTTCTAAAATGGAAAAGTGTTTTATGGTATTTAAGTCAGTGTTACTACTGAGGTTGATATATTCACAAAGCTTGATCTACTCCCCATTTATTTTGTGGGAATGTGTACTGACTGAGCTCACTGAATCATTGTTAATTGGTATTTCTTGGGAATTCATCTTAGTTTAGTTAGGACTTGAACACTGAAGTTAATATTGTTTTATATTTCATGTTCTTGAAATAGAAATGTCAGTATATGATAATGGAAAGAAACTATAAGCCACCAAGAAAATAATTTTAAAAATTTATATCTCCATTTTGTTTATACTTAGTATTTATTCTGGATGTGTTGCTTCTTTTAGGCTTCACTCCTGGATCTGAAAGAACATGCTTCTTCCCTGGCTTCCTCAGGACTGAAAAAAGACTCCCGGTTAAAGACACTAGAGATTGCTTTGGAGCAGAAGAAGGAGGAATGTCTGAAAATGGAATCACAGTTGAAAAAGGTTAAAAAAAAATTTCCTGTTTTCTTACTTTGCTTTAAAATAAGAACATAGTAGAAAACTACAATGTGTATAATGTGATGATAATCCCCTAAAGTTCAAAACACCATTTTTTACATTGATTAATTCTCTTAGAATTCTTATCCTAGTTTTGTTTATTTTACTCCTGAGAATCCCCAAACTCTTAGAAAATTGACAGTTCAGAAGATTAAAATATACAGCTTCCTTATGGATGAAATACAAGACCACAGTGTAATAATCTCAATTTTCTGATATTTTTCTTCCATTAGCATCAGACTTCCAAGGAGGAGATAATTTCATAGTGATAGTGACTCACATTGGTGAATATTAGGATATAGTGTAGATATTTATTATTCATTTCTTTGATTTTTGACTCTCTGATGTTTATATGGCAATGTATAGTTTTCAAAGCACTTTTTTATTTATTATCTCTGAGCTATCAACTTTCTGAGAACTGGAACTGAGACTTTTGAACAGTTAGTTAGAGTAGATATGTCCGGTTCACCTGATTACTAATGAAAAAAGGGTACAGCCTGTTCTTAAGACTTCAAGTTTTGTTCTCTTTTCATATATTGGGTATATTCAATATGGTACCCTTATATTGAATTATCATATGGAGTATACCAAAAGTAAAATCGCATTCTTAAGCTAAGGAAAGGAAGAAAATCAGTACCTCAAAGTTACTTTCAAGTAAGTAGTAAGTTACTTTTTTTGAGATCAGGGATTCTGGTTATAACCAATGCAGATTTGGTAGCTGGTTTTTTTCCTCACTAAAAAGATGGAGGTGATTTTTTTATGTAATACCTGAATATGGAAGGTAAAGCTGTAAGATATACTTAGGATTAATAAGACTGAACGGGAAATATCAAGAACACTATGTTATTAACATTCCAGACTTCCCTGTTTATGACAATCACACATTTTCTATTTCTTTATTTTTAATCTCCTTTTATCATGATGCAGCTGTAACTGACCATTTATATAGTCTCTTATATTTCAGGTTAAATAATCAGGTTCTTGAAAAAAGTAAAGTTCTCTTTGGCTAGAAGAAGTTGATGACTTTCCCCAACTTTGATATTATCGTGGTTTTTTCTACCCATGACCATTTTTCATTTCATAGTTTCCCTTGATTCGGTCTGGAAGATTGTTCATTTTGTATTTTAATTAATTGCAGATGCTTTTCTATTATACAGCTTCCACAATGCCCTTCTTCAAGAGGGAGATTGGTATTGTAGTTTCCTATTTGTTTTGTTTGTTCTTCATTTCTTTTTCACCTCTTTTCTGCCTTCTCTGTTTTAATTGAACATTTTATATGATTTTATTTCTCTCCTCTCTTCTCATATCAGTTGTATTTCTTAAATTTTTTAAAAAAATGATTGCCCTAGAGCAGTGATTTTCAACCTTTTTGATGTCATGGCACATGTAAACAAATTACTAAAATTCTGCGGCACACCAAAAAATGTTTTACATATTTTGCCGATCTAACAACAAAAAGGTATAATTTTGATTCATTCACACTGGACGGTTATTGTTGTGTTAGCGTTTGTCATTTTTTTATTTGACAGTCTAGGGGAAAAGAGGTCAGTGCCCTGACTAAATAGTCAGGTATTGCGTGTTTTAAAAATTCTTGCAACACATGGGTTGAAAATCGCAGTCCTGGAGTATATATTTTTGACTCTTTTTTCATGTTTATTAAGATATAATTAACAAATAAAAATTACGTTCAAGGTGTATATGATGATTCGATATATGTATACACTGTGAAATGATACTGCCATCAAGCTAATTAACATATTCATCATCTTATATACTTAGTTTTTTTTGTGTGGTGAGAACACTTGTTTTAAAAAACGAGATTAATCGCCTTATAACATTATATTAGTTTTGGGTGCACAAAATAAGGATTTGACATTTTTATATATTGTGAAATGGTCACCACAGTAAGGCCAGTTACCATCTATCACCACACATAACTACAAGTTATTTCTTTTTTGTGATGAGAATTTTTAACATCTACTCTCAGTAACTTACAAATATGTAATACAGAATTATTATCTGTAGTCATCATATTGTACATTATATTCTCAAGTCTTACTTATTTTCTAAGTAGAAGTTTATACCTATTGTCCCCTTCACTCATTTTGTATTTCCCTTTCTCCCTCACCCTTTGGCAACCACCAGTTGGTTCTCCCATCCAAGTACGAACCAGGACCGACCCTGCTTAGCTTCCGAGATCAGACAAGATTGGGTAGTTGGTTCTCTGTATCAGCGATTTTCAACTGGCGTACTGTGGCAGGCACACTGGTGTGCACAAGAATTTTTAAAACGTGCAATACCTGACTATTTAGTCAGGGGCACTGACCTCTTTTCCCTTAGATTGTCAAATAAAAAAATGACAAGTCAACACAACAATACCCATCCAGTGTGAATGAATCAAAATTATACCCATTTTTTTGTCAGATTGGCAAAATATGTAATATATTTTTTGGTGTGCCACAGAATTTTAGTAATTAGTTTACACGTGCCACAAGATGAAAAAAGTTCAAAATTGTTGCTCTGTGTCTATGAGCTTGATTTTTTTGTTGTTGAATTTTTTTAGATTACACATATAAGTGATATTACATGGTATTTGTCTCTCTCTGTCTGACTTATTTTACTTAGCATTAATGCCCTCAAGGTCTAGCCATGTTGTCACAGATGGCAAGGGTTTTTCTTTTTTATGGCTGAGTAATATTCCTCTGTGTGTGTGTGTGTGTGTGTGTGTGTGTGTGTACACCACATTTTCTTTATCCATTTATCCATCAGTTGGCACTTAGGTTGTTGAGAAAACTTTTTAGGATCTATTCTCTTAGCAAATTTCAAGTATGCAATATAGTATTATTAACTATAGTCACTATCCTGCACATTGGATCACCAGAACTTATGATCTCATAACTGAAAGTTTGTACCCTTTAATCAGCATTTTCCTATTTTCCCTATCCCGAGACCATGTCAATTACCATTCTACACTGCTGCTATGACTTCAGTGTTTTAGGTTTCAAGTATCAGGGAGATTATACAGCATTTGTCTTTCTGTGTCTGGCTTATTTTATTTAGCCTAATGTCCTCCAGGCTCATCCATGTTGTCACAAATGGCAGAATTTTCTTCATTTTTTTATGGCTGAGTAATATTCTGTTTCTTCCCAGCCCCATCTCAGCCCCAACTGCCCTCACTTCAGGCAGCCACTAACTTGTTCTCTCTGTGTAAGTCTGCTTTTGTTTTTTGTTTATTTGCTTGTTTTATTTTATTTTATTTTATTTTGGGGTTCCACATAGAAATGAAATCATGCAGTATTTTGTCTTTTTTCTCTCTGACTTATTTCACCTAGCATAATATTCCAGGTCCAGTCATATTGTTGCAAATAGCAAGGTTTTAGTCTTTTTTATGGCTGAGTAGTATTCCTCTGTGTGTGTGTGTGTGTGTGTGTGTGTGTGTCTGTCTGTCTGTCTGTCTGTGCACACGCGTGTGTGTGTGTACCCACGCCATTTCTTCTTTATCTGTTTGTCCACTGATGGACACTTAGATTGTTTTCATATCTTGGCTATTGTGAATAATGCTGCAGTGAACATAGGTTTGCATATTATTTTCTTGAATTACAATCTTTGTTTTCTTTGGGTAGATACCAAGAAGTGGAATTGCTAGATCATATAGTGGTTCTGTTTTTAATTTCTTGAGGCATCTTCATACTGTTTTAAATGGTGGTTATACTGTTTACATTCCTACCGACAGTGCACAAGGGCACCTTTTTCTTTACCTCCTTGCCACCGCTTGTTATTTCTTGTCTTTTTGATAATAAGTGTTCTGATAGATGTGAGGTGATATGTCACTGTGGTTTTGATTTGTATTTCCCTGATGATTTAATGATACTGAACATATTTTTATGTGCCTGTTGACCATCTATTTGTATGTCTTCTCTGGTGAAAGGTCTATTTAGATCTTCTACCTATTTTTGAATTAGATTTTTTTTTGTTATGGAGTTATTCATGTTTTTTATTACTTTGGACTTAACCCCTTATTAGATATAGAGTTTGCAAATATCTTATCCCATTCAGCAGTTTGCCTTTCGTTTTGTTGATGTTTTTCTTTGGTGCACAGAGGTGTTTTAGTTTGATTTACTGCCACTTGTTTATTTTTGCTTTTGTTGCTGTTGCCTTTGGAATCAGATCTGAAAAAAAAAATCACTAATATTGATGTCAAGAAATTTACCACCTATGTTTCTTCTAGCAGTTTCATGGTTTCAGGAATTGCATTCAAATCTTTAATCCATTTTGAGTTAATTTTTAATGTGGTATAAAAGAGTGGTCCAGTTTAATTTGTTTGCATATAACAGTTCAGTTGTCCCAGTATCATTTATTGAAGAGACTGTCCTTTCCCCATGGTGTAGCCTTGGCTTCTTGTTGTATAGTAATTGATCATATATGAATGGATTAATTTCTGGGCTCTTCTTTATGTTCTGTTGATCTGTATGTCTCTTTTTATATCAATATCATAGTGGTTTGAGTGCTATAGCTTTATAGTATAGTTTGATTTAAATGAAAAAAACATTGAACAACTAGGAATAAAATTGAAGAAATCCAACAACAATGAGGCAATGACAACCAAGCAAATATTAATAAAAGTAGAATAAGAATAAGGATATCATCAGAAAGGGAAAAAGAATGTGAGGTGACTAATGGAAAGAAAAATGATTTGGAGGGAATGGAGGGGTGTGGAATAGAAACAAGGTGTAGAAAGGGAAAACAAAACAAAATCTAAAACAAAGATAAGAAAGAAGGATGAAGGCAAAGTGGAGTAAGTGAAGGAAAGAGTTAAAATAGATTTGAAATAAAACTAAAATAAAAATAATTAAAAAATAATTACATAAAAATAAAATTAAAATAAAGTGAAATAACAGGAACAAAATTGGAGACAGAAACAATGTTACAAAGTTATGCAGAAGGAAAAAAATAATGCGAATAATGAAAAAGAATGAGGTGATATTTTTCTCAGCAGAGTCTAGTGTTTGTTTACCTACTCTCTTCTCCTTCTGGACTGTCCCTGGTAATGTCAGCTGGTGTCCCAGTCTAGCTATAGGCAGCCTCTTCAAGGCCACAAGTGATCCACAGTCTTTGGTGTCTCCTTCAAGCTCAGCTGGTCCTAGCTGTCCTGCCGTGCTGTCTTTTTATCAGCACAAGGCCCAGGGGTGATTCATCTAAAGTCTGACAGCACTGCATGTACCACCTGCCTCTAGAGTGGACTCCTGATATGATCACGAGGGTGTAATTCCCGGTTATCTCCTGAGAGGCGCTGTTCAGTTTTCAGAAAAGATGGTGGGTGTGTTCTCCCACCCCTGCACCACACATCTTGGTCTGTCCCAGATTATTTTCAGTAATGTATAGTTTCTGATGAATTAGCTGTTTCATGTGAGGGCCAATCGGTATAAATGGGTCAGCTCTTTCCTGCTTGGCACTGATGGCAGCTCTGTGTGAGAACCAAGGCTGAGCAGGGCCCTAAATACCTCTTGATGCGCCAGTTTCTAATCTCTCTGCTCTACTGTTTTCAGTGGAATAGGGCCCAAGGAGGAGCTAGCATAGAGTCTGATAATAGTTCATAAAGGGCTCCTTTGGAGATTCTTTTCTTTCCTCTGTGGATATGTGCCCGGCAGGGGGTTCTTGAACCTGGACTTACTGTTCTGCGGAGTTTGCAGCCTTGCAAGTGGGGGCTGGATATGCCTTCCCCTTCCCAGAGATTTGTACTCAGAGGTGTGAGTGGCCCTGCCTGGCTGCAGAGAATCTCAGGTGCTTGGATCTTTCCTGTCTAGCCCTGGTTCACTGCTCTTGTGGGAGGCTCAGACCCAACCTCTGCATTCTGGATGCAGCCCTGCTCGCCAGCCATGCTGGGTGGGGACCCACAGTCCCTTTGCTGTGCAGCCTTCTACTCCTCTTGGCCAGCTGGACTCAGTGGACATGAACTGCACTTTCAGTCTGGCCTCTTTGCTGGTAGGCAACTGCACACACACGTGGGGTCCCTGCCTAGCCATGCCTCCACTCCCCTCTTTAAAAAAGTCCCTATGTAGCACCCACACTGCAGTGCGGTGCCACTGTCTGGCTCTGCATGCACTCTGCCTCCCAAAAAGGCAGAAAGTCTATCTTGGTCCAGGCTGGCCACAGCCTGCCAGTGCCTCCAAGAGTTTTAGTAGGTAGAATTTCTCTCTTGAACTCTCCTGGTGGGTGCTGCAGCTATGAACGTTCTGCTCACGGTATGGGTACAACCTGAGTCTCCCAGACTCGGTATATCCTCCCAAGTCTCTCCCAATTAGGGTCGGGGGTTCCCTGTGCGGGAACTGGGACCCCTGCTCCCGGAGGGGTGGGAGCTCCTAAGGTGCATTTTCTGTCTGTTCTCTTCTCTTTTGCAGGCACCTTGCACAGGGTATTTCCCCTTCAACTCATAAAATCTCTTACTGGATGATGTAAAGCATCCTCTGTACTCCTTGGCTTCAACAATTAATATGTTTGATTCCGTTGATTGTTCAGGTCACTTGTCAGAAGGTCGGCTGAAGATCCGTGCTGGGGGCATGAGGAAGTGGGCTCAGCTTCCACCTCCTCGGCCGCCGTCTTCTAATTCCAGGTTTTCCGGCCAGTGCGGCTTACCTGGAAACTGCAGGGAATACCAGGAGGTGGTGCCAGTTTCCGTCCCCACTGTTGTCCCTGGGCGGACCATTTGAAGGCTTACATGTCCTATCACTGCATCTATTCTTGGAGGGGCAGCCTGCAACAGAAAAGTGGTGTGCAGGTGTGGGAGGTTTTCCACGGTCACCAGTTGGTCCCAGCTGGCCATCCCCACCCTACACACACCCTTTTGGGTCACTGAACCCCCCTCTCAGTTGAACACCACCCTGGGGGGCATTCCTGGCTAAAGCCTCAAGTTGCCACTGCTAAGTACTGTCGGCTGCTGCTGCTACAGAAGAGGGAGGTGGAAAGACACTGGGGGTAGTACTCGGTCTAGAGCATCCCCAACACTGCCTGTAGTGTAGTTTGAAATCAGGGAGCAGGATAACCTTTGGCTTTGTTTTTTTTCCTCAAGGTAACTATGCCTATTTGGGAACTTTTGTGGTTCCATACAAATTTTAGAGTTATTCTAGTTCTATGAAAAATGTCATTGGAATTTTGATAGGGATTGCATTGAACCCATAGATTACTTTGGGTAATATCAACATTTTAACAATATTAATTCTTCTCATCAATGAGCATGGAATATTTTCCATTTACTTTTGTCTTCAGATTTCTTCATCAGTGTCTATTTTTCAGTGTTTAGGTCTTTCATCTTCTTTGTTAAATTTATTCCTAGGCCTTTTATTCTTTTTGATACAATTGTGAGATTGTTTTCTTAATTTCCCTTTCTGGTAGTTTATCATTTGTTTGTAGTAAGGGAACAGATTTTTGTATATGAATTTTATATCCTGTAATTTTACTGAATTCATTTCAATTTTGGGGTGGAGTCTTTATAATTTTCTATGTATAATGCCATGTCATCTACAAATAGTGACAGTTTGACTTTTTCTGTTCCAATTCGGATGCCTTTTACTTTTTTTTTCCTTGCCTAATTGCTGTGGCTAGGACTTCCAATACTATGTTGATTTAAGAGTGGTGAGAGTGGGCATTCTTGTCTTATTCCTGTTTGGAGAGGAAAAGTTTTCAGCTTTTCACCATTGAGTATGATATTAGCCATCGATTTGTCCTATTTGACCTTCATTTATTCAAAGTAGATTTTGTACCCCCTTTGTTGAGAGTTTTTATCATAAATGGATGTTGAATCTTGTGAATAGTCTTTCTGTATCTATTGAGATAATCGTATGATTTTTATCTTTCTTTTTGTTAATATGGTGTATCACATTGATTGCTATACAGATGTTGAATCGTCCTCATATCCCTGGAATAAATCCTAGTTGATCCTGGTGAATGATGCTTTTAATTTATTGTTGAATTCAGTTTGCTAATGTTTTTTTGGGACTATTTGTATCTGTGTTAATCAGAATTATTTGTATTTTAGTTTTATGGCGTTCTTGTCTGGTTTTGGTACCAGGGTAATGCTAGCTTTGTGAAATGAAATTGGAAGCATTCCTTCCTCCTCAGTTTTTTGGAAGAGTTTGAAAAGTATAGGTACTTAATCTTTGAATGTTTGGTAGATCACCAGTGAAGCTTTCTGGTCCTGTACTTTTGTTTATTGGGAGATTTGTGATTACTGATTCAGTCTCCTTGTTAGTAAGCAGTCTATTCAGATTATCTATTTCTTCATTGTTCAGTTTTAGAAAATTGTAAGTTTATAGGAATTTATTTATTTCTTATTGGTTTTCTAATTTGGTAAATAATTTTATGTAGTAGTCTTATATTCTCCTTCATATTTCTATAGGATCAATTGTAATTTCTCTTTTATTTTTGATTTTACTTATTAGAGTGCTCTCTCTTTTTTTTTTCTGGTAAGTCTGGGTAAAGGTTTGTCCATTTTGTTTATCTTTTGAAAGACCCAGCTTTTAGTTTTATTGATCTTTTCTATTGTCTTTTTAGTTTTTTTTCATTTATTTTTGATCTATCTTTATTTTCTTCCTTCTACTAGCTTTGGGTATGTTTGTTCTTTTTTTTCTAGTTCCTTGAGGTGTAAAGGTAGATTTTGCTTATGTAATGTTTAAGCAAAGAAAAACTATAAGTTGAAGACTAGCTATTGGATGGTTTGCCCTTGTATGTATATCTGATAGAATCCCAACACTTTTCTTTATAGGCACACGAGGCAACATTGGAAGCCAGAGCTAGTCCAGAGATGAGTGACCGAATACAACAATTGGAGAGAGAGATTACCAGGTACAAAGATGAATCTAGCAAGGCCCAGGCAGAAGTTGACCGCCTCTTGGAAATTTTGAAGGAGGTGGAAAATGAGAAGAATGACAAAGATAAGAAGATCGCTGAGTTGGAAAGGTAAGGCAGGGGAAGCTGAACAGGGTTTCACTGTGCGTGAAAAGATAAAGTATGGTTTTAAAACTATGTACTTTTGGGAGCATGCTTTTCAGTGTGTGTGCGTCTGTGAATTTAGGTTCATGAGTGCTTGCTGCTATTTTATTATCTCTTTTTTCTTAAGTCAGTGTAAATTCATTGTCACAGTCTTTCAAAGGCAACACAGAAGGGGAATAAATTGGGAAGCTATGGACTTCAACATTATTGGTTAGAGAGAAAGTATTCATTGATTAAGAAAGTACATTTTTCTACTGACAAATCAAGAGAGTACAAAGAGCCACCTGCTCCTTAATTATTTATCTACTTAAGGAGGAAACAAGCCTGAAGTTCAAAGAGTTAATATTTTTTCATTGGTTTAGACCTTTTTTGTTGAGCTGATGCTCCTTTGTACTATGCGTTTTTAGACTTTTGCAACTTGAATTCTAGAAAAGCAGACTATTACACCAGTGCATAGGCCAAATTTAGAAGAAGGGAGACATTTTAAGGACAGTTTAGGGGACTCAGATATGTTATTTACGGAGCTCTGACTTTGAACTTTTCAAAATGAACTGTGTTTGAACAGATCCAGCCAGACAGCTCTCTTGGAATTTCTTTTGTCTATTTTTTTATTAGGATGTATTATACTAAAGATTAAGCATATGCCTCTTCACCTCTCCTTTTACACCCACCATATAGTTATCATAAATTCACAGGTACATAGAAATAGTTCTTCCAGTAGAACTTCATTAATCACCCATATTTTTCTGAACAGAGAGACTGACAGTGACAGAACGAAATCACTAATCTGTGTGGCTTCTTGGGGCCTGATTCTTAGGGATATTTTTATTTTTATTTTCTTGAAGGCTGGGAAGCATTAGACTACTTTCATAAATTGTTTATTACGTTTTAAACTTTTGGGTTACTGGTAGACCTGATATTTTCCCCTGGAAATTATTTCTGTTGTTCTACATTGATATAATTTTGATTTTCAAGAAATGAAAGAAACAAAGTCCAATCCTACAATTCTTTTTCACTTTTCTGAAAATGTGAATAACTTGGTCTGATTACCCATTCACTCCTTTTCTCTTATCTTGATTTTACCTTTATTATATATGTGGTTATATTAGGACAAATGAATAAGTTCTTTATGTCAGAATTAACAATTACAAGAGTCTCAAGGTTCCACTATGTGTGTTTTTGTATGTCTTCCTTCGTGTTTGCACTGCATCTCCCCTGCATGTGTGTGCGTGCACACACCCCTTACATACTCATGAATACAGGCCTCTCTTTACTGTTGTGTCAGCCTGAAATCAGCAACACTGTGTAGATTTTAAAATACAATACTTTTGATGGATTAGTGAATTCCCACTAAATATATTTCAATATTTCAGAAAAGAAATTGCTTGATAAAGTTTTAATCTTTGGTTTGACTTCTTGTGTTGGAAATCTATGTGGAAATCATTGCTTGCTTGACAAACATTTCAGTTCATTTTGGACCCAGTACTGACTTTGGTAGATGGATGTGATTTGAATGAGAGCAAGAAATGAGATTAAATCTATATTTGATATCCAAATAGCTTTTATTAGCTATTGTATTTCCCACATTTTGAGAGTTACAAATGATCTACTTTTTCCATGGAAGGTAGGTGAGTCTGATAAATCACTGGTCTTGCAAGGTTGTAATTTTGTTTCAGTATTTGACACAAAGTTCCTTGGCTACCAAAAAAAAAAAAGGAAGAAACTTTTTAACTCAGTTTTGCTTACTGGCTTTGTAATTTGTTACTGAGCAACATAGTTTAAGAGAGGAGTAAATAGTCAAGGGCAGTTGGGATTATATAATGCCTTTTGTTCCCAGATTTAGTACTAAGCTGCATGTGTGCGGTTGCAGTGTTTCTCACTGTTTGCTTCTTGTGTTGTCTTTCTACTATTTCCTTGTGGGTACCTATGGCCCAATGATTTATAATTTGAGTTTCTTTACCTTTCTCTTAATTTGTCTTATCATGATCGTACTCCTTTGGGGTTTTGGTATCTACACGTTTATATGTGTGTTCCCTCATGGCCACGCTGTTTCTCAGAAAGCCAGTCTCCGACAGTTTGTACCTTCAATGCCAGGTTTCTGTCCCCGCACCGTCTGGGGGTTTGCTTGGGACTTCCTGGGAAAGTGAGTGTTATGTAAGGCTACAGTGCCGTACTAACTGAATTGCCACTACTACTCTTGCTACTGCTGGGGCTTGCTGGAGATTTTGCTTGATCAGAGTTAAAGAACAGCTGGTTGTATGTCAAGTTTAAATGTACCTAAGAAGGTACATTTTTTGTTGATTCAGAGTGTATTTCTCTGGTAAGATTGTACTACGGTTGGTTATAATTTTCTTAGTCTTTGTTTTTATCCCATGTTTATCTTGTTGCTCCTATGCTGGAATGCCCTTTTAAGTCCTCTTAGCTGATGCAACTGTATGCTGCATCATAATTCAGGAAGTAGAATTAACTTCTAAAGGATGTTCAGCAGCCTTCTAAGTGCAAAAATAAAGGCAGACTGTTATAATTATTGAACTAAAGAAAATTCTTAGTGTTCTTTTAAAATTTCCAAATACATCTTATGTAAGGATACCCAATATTAAAAGGTTTAGATTACATCATGAAAAATTCTCAGACATATTCGTGGTCTTGAGAAAAATGAATAGCCCCTTATATTGCTTTTATAGTAGTTCCTGTCAGAAGATGACTTAGTGGTGTACCACTGTCTTAACTTTACCGCAGTTTTACAAAGAGGATTTTATAGCACCACCATTATATCTGCAAATGTAAAAGATTTTTACCAATTAAGTCTAAGAATTACTATTTCTAAATTCATATTCCATACTGTGGTATATATCAGCTGTATTTCAACTAGAGAGGTAGCACCAGTAGGAGAGATATGTACATACATGCATGCATACATACATATATGTCATGCACACCATATATACATTTATTACAAAGAATTATACAAAGTATATATGTGTGTATATTTATACCTATATGTATATTTATATATTCACACATATATAAAGAGATTTATTATAAGTAGTTGTCTTTCATTATTGTTGAGGGCTGGCTAAACAAGTATGAAATCTGTATGGTAACCTGTCAAGAAGAGAAGATTACTAGCACTCACATGTGCTAGTGGCATAGAACTCCCACGGGCATAGGCCAAAATTGTGGTCTGCAGGCAGAATTCTTTTCTTTCCTGGGAAAATGATTCAGTTATGCTCATTTCGATTATCTGGGGTAATCTCCTTTACTTAAATGGATTACAGGTTTTAATTATATCTGCAAAATACCATCACATATAGATTAGTGTTTATTTAAGTAACACACTATCGCAGTTTGTTATTGCTGCCATGGGCACTGTAGCCTCGAGAAGTTTACACTTCAAGAAGGTTATCACCTGGTGATTCTTTATAGTCTTTATAGATTAATTTAAGGAAAACAAAAACAAAAACAAAAAACTAGACCTTGACATATCCTGGTATAAATGGATCAATTTGGATTAGCTTCAGGAACCCTGAATGTAATTGAAAATTTCTAAAGTGAGCATATTAGAGGATTTTTTAAAAGATTCATAATGAGTGGACTTTTGTTTGACATAATGTTTAACATATTTAGTAATGTACTAAAATTCATAGAATTATGGTATTAGCATCTTTTGAGACTCCTAAAAAGAATTGTTTATTGTCTACTTTTTCAGTCATGCTGTCCCTTTTAGCTAAATACTCATGGCAGTATGTTGGGAGAATTATCCTCTAGGCCATGTTGTGTTTTGCTTCATAATACAGAAAAATTAATTCTGTTTGCAGCAGAAGCCCTCAGTTTAATATGAGGGTCATTTAGATTAGATTCAACTTATTTAGAAATTTTTATATGTAGACAGTGGGCAGTCATCTGATTTTCATGTAATTTAGCTATCAAGAATTCCCTTTGGTGTATCAAAATTGGGAATTTTCATTGATCTAAAGAATAATATAATCTATTATTATATAACCTAATAATTAATAAAAATGTGGATTTACTATGTTTCCCAATTTGTGGGAATATAAAATCTGGGATTTTAATGGATATAGGTTTAATTTTGAGGTACTTTAAAATTTAGCAGAGGGATTAACAAACAAAAAGAAAAGACATACTGTTTTTTGTTTTTTGTTTTCTCTTTTATTTTTCACTATGCTGTACAACATGATTTATTTCACTTTGATTGCAACTCTTGGAAGGAAAGCTATAATTTAGGATGTTTAACACGTTCACTTGATGAGACCAGTTTCTTTTTTTGTTTGTTTTAAACAGTAGTTTTATTTATTTATTTATTTTTGCATTTTATTTATTTATTTATTTGTCTTTTTCGTTGTTGTTCAAGTACGAGGGGGAAGTGATGGGGGGAAAATGGACACAACTGTACTTGAACAACGAGACATACTTTCTTGTAAGCCGTTCATCTTTGAAAACCCTGAAGTTCTTTTCATTCCCTTTTTTGAGGGGACCTTGGTTACTCTCCCTTTAAATATGTGTCTCTAAAAACACCACTGTTGATAAGATTTATAGTTATCAAGCTTTAGAAAATAATAACCAATCTGTGAGTTTAGTTTTTCCTTCCATAATCAGTAAAAATAAAAATGTCATTGTGAACAGTTGAGATTGGCCTCTTTTTGACTTTGAACATATATTCTACACTGTTTTATATATACCGAAGAGTCTTGGATTTTTATAGAGGGGAACCTATGAGCATCACAGAACATAGGAAGTACACCCAGGTGGTATGTCAGCAGAGCTACATTCTTATCATGGGTGTACCACTTACTCGGTGTGATTGTGAGGAAGTTAATTTTTATTTTGTTTTTCATCTTTTTATCTTATATAATGGGGATGATAAATCTTGTTTCATTATTCTCATGACTTGTAAAAACTCATTTTAAGTACTGAAACATTACAAAAAATTAATGTACAAATTGAAATGGTGCTTGTGTTCATGAAGTACACTTAGAGTAAAATTCAGATCCTGGAGACAGTCAGGATGGCACTGGCCATTAAAAATCTAAGTATTTGGAGGATAATACTAATTTCAGTGAGATTGATTAATTTTTGAAAAGATAAGCTGCCTGATATTATAAAAAACCAATAATGAACCACAGAGGTTTCAAGCTGTGTAGGAATATTAAGCATGGCTACTTTGTTCTTTTACTGCTTAGCAGTATTGGAAATGAATTGATGTTTATAGAGCCTGATATTTTTCTTTCTTATTGCTTTTAGAGTGCATCATTTGAGGTAGATTTCGGTAGATTTGAAATGAGAAATATTGTTTGTAATTGGGAAAAATATTTTTTGTTTTCACATTTGAGAAAATTATATTAAATTCTTCCAAACAAATTAGAGTCCTGTAATTCTACAGAATAGCTAAAGTTGTCAGTGTTTTTATGGTTTCATTCATGGATAACTTGCATGCAATAAATGGAGTGATGTGGATATAGGAGTAGCCAGTTGTAAGGGGTGTGTGTATATAACTAGGCTGACCAAAGCTGTGAAATCACAGTTAGCTACTTAAATGGAAGTGGGGAGCAATAACCTTCTCTTCTTTTCCTTTGTGTTTAAGAAATAATTCTTTTTTCGCCGTCCCAGGAAGTGATACACTATAGACAATTTTTTTTCTTTAGAAACTTACGTTAAGGTACAGTGGTGTAGTCTACTGTAAAAATACATTTGTTGAGAGTTGAAAATCTGAAATTACTAATTTTTAGTAATCTGTGACTTTTTCCTTTTCTCTAATCCTGTGCTTTATGTTTTGTCTGTGTCTGAATAATATTATTTTTGAATATTGTCCTTATTAATTCTTTCTAACTTTCTCTTTCACATTTTCTTCCTGGATTTGCTGTTTGCTTCAGTCTCACCTCAAGGTCAGTATGTACTGAATAAAGACATGTGATAGAGCATTGTATGCTAACATTACCTTGATCTGGAATGGTAGAACTTATTCCAGGAAAGTGATGTGTAGAAATCTCGTTGTGAGTGCATAAATGTCAGGAGTTTTAGATTTACCAAAAGAGTGGACTTTTACCTCAAAAGAGTTCTTTGCCTCAAAAGAAAGTATGAGTGATCAGAAAGCAAGAATCAGACCGACGAGGTTGTGACTAAGAGAAATGAAGGTGAAAGGAACCATGAGGGGAATGAGAAGGAAAAAAAAATATTGTTTTAATTTAATTAAAATTTCATCAGAGACATTCTGACTGTTAACAGTATATTAGCAGAATGAAGTGCAGCATGAATGATGGAGGAAAAGTTGCTACAGTATGGATTTATATACGAACTTGGAATTATTTCACATGCACAAATCTATACACACATCTTTAAATTTTGGGTTTGTTTTGTGATTCTGCTGATAGTAGGACTAATGGTAACAAAACCAACCACCACTACTGCCATTTATATGTGTCAGAGGCACTATACTAGAATCTTTACATCTTCATTAGTAAGTAAATTAGTACAAGAACCTGGCAGAAAATAATTGAAAACTGTCTCTCTCTCTTTTTTTTTTCACTGTTGTTCAAGTACAGTTGTCTCCATTTCCTCCACCACCACTCTCCACTCCACCAAACCCCACCATCCACCCTCAATTCTACCCCTCTTTGGTTTGTCCATGGATCCTTTATACTTGTTCCTTCATGCTTCTTCCCATTCTTTCCCCCGTTACACCCCTCCCTCCACCACTCTGGTTCTTTATTCTTGTATCTTGTTCTTATTCTTGTATTCTTGGTTCTTGTTCTTTATTTCCATGTATCTGGTTCGGTTCGGCTTGCTTGTTTGTTTTGTTGATTAGGCTCCTCTTATAGGTGAGATCATATGGTATTTGTCTGCCACCGCCTGGCTTATTTCACTCAGCATAATGTTCTCCACCTCCATCTGTGCTGTCGAAGGGTAATAGTTCTTTCTTTCTGCTGCGTAGTATTCCATTGTGTAAATGTACCACAGTTTTTTGATTCACTCATTTACTGATGGCCACTTAGGCAGTTTCCAGCACTTGGCTGTTGTAAATTGTGCTGCTATGAACACTGGGGTGAATTGACTCTTTTGAATTGATGTTTCAGGGTTCTTAGGGTATAATCCCAGCAGTGGAATTGTTGGATCAAAAGGCAGTTCCATTTTTAGTTTCTTGAGGAAATTCCAGACTGTTTTCCACAGTGGCTACACCAGTCTGCATTCCCACCGACAGCGTATAAAGGTTCCCTTTTCTCCACAGTCTTGCCAGCACTTGTTGTTTGTTGATTTGGTTATGATCTCCACTCTGACTGGTGTGAAATGGTATCTCATTGTAGTTTTAA
>PVJD01005129.1:0-121192 GCA_004026545.1 Mormoops blainvillei | reverse complement strand
TCCACTTAAAAGGACAGTGGGGACTCAATAAAAATACTTGTGGAAAGCAAACATCAAAAGGATGCAGTGGGAGGGACCTGCTAAAGGGGAAGCATAACTTCTCTTCCATCTCTTTTTCACAAAGTATGAAATGTAAGTGTAGCGATGAGTATAAGCTAGGTGAGGCCGAAGCCACAATGTTAAAATCTCAGGGGCCAGAAACATTGCAGGTGTATTTCTTGCTCAAACTACAGGCAGGCGGTAGTGCTGAGCTCAGTCGGACGACACGGTGATACAGGCTGGTGAAGCAGCACCCTCAACAGTTTCATTCACAACACCCGAGGAAGGCGAAGGAGCTCTCCAGGGTTAGCAGATGGTATCTGGATACTTCAGCTTCTTGGAGGGGACACATATCACTTCTGCTCCCAAGTCATTGGCCAGAATTAGTCACATGAGTCTGCCCATAGAAAAGAATTATGGGTACAAACCTCCCGTGTACCCAGAAAGCGGTAAGCTGAAAATAGGTAGTCAACATGTGGCAGTTACCGCACAAAGAACACAGTCAACATCTGAACAATTTTTAATAAAACAAATAGGGGAACAACACATGCTCAGGTTATTAGGATGGTAGTGTCAAACAGTAAAACGTGAATGAAAGACAAGGATAAGGACACCAGAGCAGCCGATAAATTTATAAAACATGTAACGAGAAGTGGCACAATGTGAAGCCGTAGATTCAAAATGGGCTTTGGCAGATTTATCGGCGGCAAAGCTGCCTTAGGCTGAAAGCCTAGAGCATGTCTCTGAAGTTGGGGGAAGGGGTGCAAACCCCGCTGAATGTCAATAGCACGCTGGTGCCAGGTGCAGAGAGAGACTTGCCTGGCTTGGCCTTGGAGCTGACCTAGTCAATCAATCTAGATCATGTTACATTATTAAGGTCCCTTCAAATAGCAGTTGAACAATCCTCCTTTTGGATTCGACAGAGGAAGATCTTTCCCAATTCATACGATTTGTAGGGAGTGCTGTGGAGCCAAATACTAATTCGAGTTAACACTTGCCTACCTAATTCCATTGTTTCTTAGCCCCCAAAGATTCAGGTTGATTAAGGTGCCTAAGAATTTTTCTGGGTGACAGAACGAATGAACACATTGGCCACACATGCTTCTTCCTCTTGTTTTCCCCATCACCAGCTCTAAGTTCCGTCTCCTTTTGCCGTATTACTTTTGGTCCAACCCTTACCTACTCTACCGTTAGTTATAGTTTCTTGCTTTAATGACCTTTCCGTGAATGCCAGAGAATTTCTATGGTTCAACCACTCATGTTAACAAATCTAGACAGAGTAGACTATCTGGGCAACTAAAAACTAGTCTCAGATTATCAATTATTTTTCAGAATAAATGTTTACTTCCTTAAAATGCTGTCAATACGCTGGCCCATTTTCGGAGGCGCCTCTCCTCTCCCTGAATCTTGAACTCTGCCATCTGTTGTTAAGTGTCTATGGGAGCACAAACAACAGAAGAGGAAATACCTTGTTGGGGGCTGACACTGTCCGTAGTCTTTTTGTTCCTGTTAAGTATTTTCATGACCTCTCGGGATTCCACAAGACAACCTGTGGGCTCCCTAACTCCCCAGCAAAGCATCACAAACAACCTTGACCTAGTAGGATGGTCTTTGCTTCCTCCAGGGAAGCCAGATACAAATCTGCTTACTCTGGTAACTCATCGAGAAGGAGGTCATGCAGTGGTGGTGGGGGAGGGGCTGCTCCACGTCTGAGCCGCTGGCCGCAGGGGAGCAGGAGGTGCTGTCCCTGATGAGGCCAGCAAAGGGCAAGCCAGCCTCTGCCCCACCCCTGGAAATCTAAAATAGAGACTGGTGGAGCCCTCCCAGACAGAGGTCACTTCATTAACCCAGCCCACTTTACTTGATAGCAAGGTCAAATACTTCTCACTGTGAGGGATTTCCAATTTATTTCACAGACAAGATAGCGAGGTCTGCACCAGCACCCCTGTCCCCTGGGAATGCCACAGGAGGAAGCTAACGGAGGAGCGCTAAGAGCCCTAATGCTGGGGCCTTGCCCTCACAGCCTTCAGGGTCCATCCAGCCAGGGTCCGCCTTCTCCCCCTGCTGGAGGTCCTATGTTGTATCTGTATAAGAAAGGGGGGCCAGGGCATTAAGAGAGGGCGTAAGATCAGCTCTTCCCAAGTTCTATCGGGGATCCAGAGTGCAGCCTTCAAACAAGGGGGTTGGGGAGGAGCCGTTCTGTGGTTTGGTTTTGCTTTGGATTCATTTAAAATTTCTGTGTAATTTATTACAGAGGAAGTCAGTTGCTTTTGCCTGCCCAGCATTCCTTTTCTCTTTCTAATGTTTAAAAGAATGATGCTCTGTTGTTCAATCTCAGTACATCTGATTTAGGAGGGGGCCCCCTCCAGCCCTGGCCCGGGGAGGGCATAACACCTCAGAGCTGACACACTCTCTGCCTCTGGCTACGGGGCTAGTTGAGAGATGTCCACTTCGCCCGAGCGGGGCCAGTAGGAATTGCCAACGTGGGGTTCTTGTGTCGCAAGCAGGGGGAGGCAGTGTCTTTTGGATGGGATGGGCGGGCTGACTAACTAAGAAGCTGGGACTTCCTGCGGCCGTTCTTGCTTTCCTACGTGCGGGCTCCATTCTCAGACAGACTTCCCATGTGGTAGCAAAGAGAGAGAAAAGGGAGGAGAGAGGAAGAGAGGGAAGTCATTTGGTAGCACTTCTGAGTGGTCATGACCTCATCCAGCTTGAACTATATCCTTAGATTTCTCACCTAAATAAGCTCATAACTTCACTTTTTTCCTTAAATGTGCCTGAATTGGAGAGCTGTTCATCGCCTCAGAAACACACACACTAATGCAACACAAAGTGAAGCATCCCTCCTTCACTTCCTGGCACAAGAGCCTTGGAATTTTGGGGTCCGGGGAAGTAAAGGAAGTAAAGTGGCAACCCAAACCGAGTCTGCGGCATGGCAGGGGGCGGATGGGGCGGGTGGAAGGAGAGCACTGGGCTTGCGAATTAGTTGCCAAAACAGAACTGGAATCTCATTCTCCTCACAGACTCGTTTCACCTCAGGCAAACCACATCTCGACCTTGGGGCCTGAATTTCTTCATTTTAACACGACTGAGTCAGAGAGAAGGATCAAACGGCCCCTCTTTGGAGGAAGACTCCAGGTTTCTGATGGGCAGCCCATGGTTCCCAGGTGCGTGACACACGACTGGGTTGCATATGTTGATTTCATTACTGCGCTGTTTAATCAGGGTAATGCTGATCTCTCCAACTAGCATACTGACCTTATGTGCCTGGTTTGGCATTTGTTTGGTCCCTGTACTGAGTTTAGTTTGAGTCCGGAATAAGGTGGATACGCTGGCAAATTCCTTAAACAGAGTTACAATCTTTAGCTTGGTGCTTTGTTTTCCTTCAATGCTATAAATCTGCACGATGACTTAGATGTGTCATCTTCACTTCAGCAGAGTCATTCATACATGTTCTTTCTGTTTCCTACTGGCCCTGTTCTTTCATGTAATTTCACTCATTAATCTTTTTTCACCTTCCTCCCACCATCCTTTGTCTCCTAATACGTGCCCTTGACTATATCGAAGTCTTAAATTATTTTTGCATTTTCCATATTTTCTCCTCCCCAGTGGCCATAAATCTAACCACCATCCATTCGCCATTTATTGGGCATCCACTATAGGACGAGTACTTTGTTGCATCGTTTCTTTAAGATGTCTCAAACACCCTATGAGACAGGTGTTATAGATGATAGGCCTTTGGCTGAATTATTCAACTTTTCTGGTCTATTTTCTTCATCTATAACACAGACACAATGAATATCAGAGCTGAAACTAGAAACCTGGTTTATAATTCCCAAACATGTGTTCTTTCTAATAAAATAGCTGGAACCCCTCTATATGTACCAAATGCTAAGTCACAAGGCCTTTGAAGAAGCCAGCTTCCATCAAGTCTCTGATTAATGGTTTATCAATTCCTGGCACCATGCTACCATGGATAATCCATCAGCTCTCTGAGAATGCCTTTGCAGGAGGCACTCAGACAAGACAGAGGCTAAAAAGAAACGAGAACTCCAGAGAAAAGAGACAGTCAAAGCAAGATACATTCTTACACACAGGCAAAAAAAGTTTCACAAAACAATACCCTTCTTCTTTCTACATTTCCCCTCAAGGAAACATCTAGAGTGTATTACATTTTTAAAAGAAAATGGACAGTGGGAGACACAGAGATGCACGGATGGTGTGGTGGCTAGGCAATTTTTTGGCTCCAAATCTGGGCAGTTCCGCACTTGCAAAGACCGTGATCTGGGTTTCATGGGCGATCGGTAAGATTTCCAAGGAGGGAAGTTAAAGGTCTGGGGTAGTGAGCTACTCTCCCTCCGGGTCCTCATCAGCAGTGCTTTAATAAGAAATAATCCATCTTTTTCTCCTACTAAATCGCAGGTGCAGAGAATCAGTGGGACATCACAGGATGCTGAGTGGCTGTGCTGAGCAAGGTGCAAATCTGATGGGCTACCTGCTGCAGTTCACCAGGAAGCGGGGCTCAATGGGGCTTTCCACGACAGCTCTGCTGTTTATTACTTGCACATGGAGGAAGTTACAGAGGTGAGTCTTCTGCCCAGTGAGAAAGGAGGTGCTGAAAGAAGGGTGTGTGCCACGAGGTGGGTCGTGCCCTCATTAGGAGTTGTTGTTAATCAGGTTGATAAAGGAGGGTCTGGAGCTGTCAGGAAGACTACTGCGGACCATAGGACTAGACTACTGGTTTATTCTAAGTGAACTGAAAAGCTCCACCTACTGGAGGGGGGATAGCCAATATTTTTAGTGCCCCAGACAATCCTATTTTTAATCTATTTGCCCGAAAGAATGAAGAAACTGGAATCATACAGTTTCTAATGGGGTAATCAGACCAAGACTGATCATTTGAATTCAATGGATGGAGAAGGAGAAGAATTAGAACAACAACAACAACATAATAATAATAATAATCCTTACTATAGAGACTGGAGAGACTTTTGAAGTTAAAAAGGGAGGCAGGAAGATCAAAGAGGGCAGGCAGGAGATACACACACACACACACACACACACACACGCGCACACACACACACAGATGCTCTAATACTCCAGAGGAGGTAGAAATGAGGACGTGGACCCCAAATGGCCAGTGGGGGCTCCCTGGAGCCAGTATTACTCCTTTGTTATAACCACACATTAGGCCATCTTAACATGGTGGAGATAAAGAAGATCCATGATTTGCACAAAAGCTGTACTTTTTATAAAAGGTGTCATGCATATCATGCCATTTAATTCTCACGACACTCGTGATGCAATTAAGTAAAGTGGGATATAAATAGATTCAACCTCTACATTTTGTTCACCACCTGCTTTTCTCCTGCTTAATATCTTGGACGGTTCATCATGTCAAGGTGCCTGGATTTATCTAATTCATTGTAAATGCTGTAGAGTGTTCCACAGCATGGATATACTCTGAGTAACTTAGCCACTCCCTATCGCGCTCTTGAATGTGTGGTGTTTTTTGTTTTGTTTCTTTTTCATGAAGCTGTAGTTCGGATTGCCATGTGACCAGAAAGTCCAAGGCTCCACAAACAGCTGATGCCCTTGCTCTCGAGTTGAGGTCCCTTAGAGCTGCTGTCCGGGTGGTTAGATCCCAGCGGGACTGTGGCACAGACCTCTGGGAGAAGCTGAAATGTCACCTGGGAGACTCACCTGCTCCAGATCCTCAGCCGACCTTTTATGTTCTCCTGCTGGATCCTGATATGGCAAGACAAAGAGCTCGGCAGCCGTGGGTAAGCCAGGGAGCACTGCCACCAAGATGTGGGGGCCTGGGACCCCAGTGGCCTGAGGGAGAGACACAGAACAGCATGTAAGTCCTGCAGAAAAGAAGATGAGAAGGGGCAAGGATTCAGCAAGGGGTGGGGGGGTGGGGGGGTATTGCAAACAGGGTCCTGGGTGCACCTGGTAGGAAGGGACTGAGAGCCAGGCTCTGGGGTCAGGCTGTCTGAGGTGTGGTCTCAGCTCCAACCCCGGGAAACCTTACACACTTGATCTCCACTGTACCTACATTCCCTCAAATAAAAAGTGGGGATACTGGCAATACTTATAAAAGGGTGGTTTTGAGAATTAAATAAGTTGTATATAAAGCATCTGTAGTAGTGCCTGGCATTCACACATTAGCTCCTTTTCCAACCGGGCGTGCCCAGTACGTGGACCTTGCCAGTGAGAAGACCCTCGCTTACTAAACGTTGTTGTCTGCCCCCTCATGCCTCGACCCTTTTCAACCTAGCCTCCTCCTTCGTGGTAGCACTAGAGTTACTCCTTCAAATTGACCAGTCACATCTTAATGACCCAACCTAATAGCTCCCCCACAGCACACCCCTCAGGCCCTGCTGGCTTCTTCCCCGTCACCAGCACCCGACAGCCAGCCCGCTTCATGAAGCATGCTGCATCATCTCCTAATAAAGTTACAGTTATCACCGAAGGACTTCCTCTTTATCTCGGTTCATCTGCTCGCTTTTGAGCTTGTATCCCAGGGTTTCCCCAGAGTCTACTCCCTAGCCCAGGTACCCGGGCTTGAAGTCTTCCATTTGCTTCTGATACGACACTCCCCTTCCCACCTTGTGTCCAATCAGTTTAAGAGTCTTCACAAGGCCACCTCCACAGTGATGATCCTACTGGTGCCTTCCTGTTTAAATACTCACTGTTAATATCCCAATTCAGCCCTTAACATTTTCTCCTCTCCAATTTTACCATAGTCACCCCATTTCCAGGAGAGGGGCTACTACTTCCAGATTTCGTTTTCTTCAGTCCAGCTAAGATTGTGTTTTCCTGTCCAAATTGTTGCAATAATTCCCACTATCAACCACCTGAATATACATCCAAAGTCTTCTCCAAGATGACCCCATCCTTCCTCTCCAAACGAATTACTCACAGCTCATGCAGTCGCCTTATGCTCCAGCCAAATGGAACTGTGTACAATTTCTCACTATTTCAGTCTTTTCCTGAAAATATTTTTGTGTGTTCCATCTCCCCCAGAATGTCTTTATACTTGCTGCTAAAACTCTACTCTCCTTTGTGAGTTTTCCTTCTTAAAGTAACTTGTTTCTATATATTTTTCATGACTTCCCAATTAGGTGATTTTTTTTTGTTTGTTTCTGAACCCCCCCTTTATACCTTTCTCACTGTTATAAGACAGTCCATTTATTGGGTCCTTGCATATACCTAGCGTTGTGCTAAGCACTTGTTAATATTACGTAATGCAAAGTCCCCCAGTGACTCTTTGATGCGATTGTCATTATGCCCCTCTTTGCTGGTGAAGGTATATCACGGGTTGGGGTCCTCGGGGGGCAGGCCTGAGTTCGGCACTCAGGGTGTTTATTAAGGGCGTTCTTGGGATCAACAGCTAAGGGAGTGAAGAGCTGGAAGCAAGAATGAGCAGAGGGAGGAGCTGAGCTGTGATGAAGGTCGATGGTGGCCTCGGGAGACCTTCTAGCGGGTGAAAACAGTAATCCAGGTGTGTCTGAAGTTAAGCTGAGACAGCCAGGCCCTTATATAATTGCATCGGTTAATCACCGGGCTTGAGCCCCCTGGAAAGGGGTGTGACCTGGAGCAAGGCAGCGGGAACCTCTGCCCGCAGCACCCCCGCAGCCAAGGTAACAGTCTGTCCCTGCAGGGGGATCTGGGCAATGCATCTCCACTTCGCTGGGCAGGGGGTAGATGGAGGAAAGTTAAATGGTGGCTCAAGGCCGTCTAGGTAGGGAGGTGATGCTTAGTTTGGGACTTTGGTTGGCCATGAAGCCCCTGTTCTCAGCCAGTGCCCTACGGCCTCCCTTCTCCTGGCAGTGATCATACCATAGCTCCTGTCACCGCTGCCCTCCTGCTGTTTCATGGCCCTGCTAGATTTTTAACTTAGAGATCATGTCTAAACCATCCTTATCATAAAGAAAGCTTCAAGAATGACATTCAGGGAAAGATTCCATGGTGAAATAACAACAGAAGAATTCCATTTGGTGAGGAAAAGAAACTGAATTTTTAAAAAAATCCAATTTGGTCACATAATAAGTAGGAAAAGTACAATTAAGTTGACCTCACAATGTACCGCTTTTAGGGTTTATTAAGGTGACCTTGGCAATGTGGTACTTTAGGACCTAAGAAAATGGCCAAAGAGAGGGTGGGGCACTAGGAACCAGGGCCTATAGCTGCCTCTTGGCACTAGGAAACCAAGGGGTTTTCAAAACTCCTTGCGTCCATCACAGCCTGACCTGAGGGGTGTTGAGCCTGTTTATTCTGCACTGGGTTGATCGTGCTATGCGCCAGCCTAGAAATATCGATGAGCAGTCATTTCTAGCCCACCGGACAGCTGGTAGAAAGGTGTCAGGCCCAGGGCATCTGATCCCTGGACAATCAGCCAGGAAAACTGGTCACTGCTGAGCTAATGCCTGCTTGGGAAATCATTTGGGGGCGCTGGACAGCTGCCTGGAAAGGACCTGGATTCCTAGAATGCTGCAGACTGAAGGAGGTGGGGAGTGGGGTCATTAAGTCACCTCTCTTGGACAGCAGAGGAGAGAAACCAGTTGCCACACCAGAGCCAGAAGGGCCTATGTCAGTGGACCCTTCTAGTAGCTGCGCCCCCTGGTGGCCAAAAAGTTTAGCCACCCATAAGGTCAGGGATATTGTGAATCCTGAAGATAAAGTGGAGAGGGCAGTTACCCAGAGGCGAATGAAGGTGCTCCTTCTCCGCCTCACTGTTCCACTTGTCCCTGTTTCTCCATATAATAAGGCAACGGGGGACAGTGCAGTGCAGTGGTTATGAAACCATGAAATCAAGACTCAAATCTTGCTGATCTGACGCCTGAGCCTGAATTTTAACGGTATGACATGGAACAAATTATCTGTCTCCAAGTCCAATTTCCTCAACCTGCGACATGGGAATAATCATACTATCTACCTCATAAGCTATGTTTCTAAGACATGAAGTATGTTAAAATAAATGCAAAGCACTGAGAAGAGTTTCTGGAATATTATAAGCGCTAAGTAAATATAAACAAAAATAATGGTATGAATATAGGGAAGGCCAGCTCTTTGCTAACAGGTTGGATATAAAATCTGTTTTCTGAGCAGAGGTTATCTGAATGCCTTTATCCCATATCTCTTTGTGTCACAAGGCACCATGTATTTATTGGGTGCGGGAAAGAATGTACTGAAAAATGAAAAACAAAAAACACACACACAGAAAAACACCCTGCATTGACTCTCCTTTGGGGCTAAGACCGTACCTTAGGGAAAAGTCTCTCACCTCTGATTTTCTGAGTTTTTGCAATAAATCCAAGCAGGACCCTGAGCAGACGCCCCCGCTCTGATCATTCACGAAAGCAGAGTGTGTGCAGGGCAGGGTGTCTAAAACAAGGTGTCTTCTCAAAATGGCAGTGACATTTGTTCAGAGAGGGATAAATCACATCACCTTGCTATTTTCCCAGTCACCCCAGGGAGCTGTGTTTCATACGTAAAAACCCAGACACTGGACTCAGGACCTTCAATTCAATTTTGTACCTTAACCTCTGATTAACTTTGAGGCATTCGGCAAGTTATTTAACCTCTCTGAACCTCAGGCGCTCCGTCTGCAAAGGGACGGAGGGCAAAAACACCATCCTGTCAGGGCTGCTATAGGTGACAAATGCCTTTAAAAGACCTGGATGTAGACGGATGACAACCGTCCTGTTCCAGGTGCTCACTGTGCCCTTACGCTCTCTGTGGGCGGAGCTGGAACCCAGGGCTGCTCTGACTAACAGACCCCACTCCCCACCTCCTT
Organism: Mormoops blainvillei; assembly: GCA_004026545.1. NCBI lineage: Eukaryota > Metazoa > Chordata > Mammalia > Chiroptera > Mormoopidae > Mormoops > Mormoops blainvillei. The sequence continues at coordinate 111,351 of PVJD01005129.1, read as the reverse complement.
CAGTCTGCGTCTTTCAGTGTTATGCACAGAGGCTGACTTTCCATGTCCTATGGCTCATCATAAACTCTGCTCTAGGACTGTCAGAAACTTCCATGTTCCTCTCTAAGCAGAGTGAAGGACCACAGGCTTGTTTACAGTTTCACTGCTCCCAAAGCATCCATGATGTGTCTGCAAGTGTGGAGCTCAGCTAGGTAGAGGCCAGACAGATCTCCCAGGGGCTCCAGCTCTTTCCTGCCATTTCCTTGCACAAGGATGCCCTCACCACGAAGCTCTTTGAGGACAGAGCAGCAATGTGCCTGGGCAAGAGAAGGGGCTGTCTGCACTCACTTCCACCAGGGACTTTTTGATGACTCGGCTGATGTCCCTCCTCCACTCGGGGATGTCTGGGTTGTAGTCGTCCAGGTTTGGAGAAAAGGACAGGCGAAGAGATCGAAATTCCTCTGCGGATACAACAGTAGGGCGATTACTCTAAGTCAAATAGTTCTCTCAAGGAGTCAGTTATACTTGGTATTTTATGCAAAGCCCTAATGGGGGACCCTTTCCCTCCACATTCACCCAAAAGACCCTGCTAGGAAGGGTTCAATATCCCATCCCTGTTATCGTCTAGCTCCTCATTTTTCAGACCAAAGCCCTAGGATCTGGCCCCTGCCCAGCTCCGCAGCCTTTGTCCATTGTCCCCATTTCTAGACTCTGCACTCCTGACACTAGATGACCTAGGACGCCCTGAATGCACCTCAAGTTTACAGCCCCGGGCCTTCGCACACACCATCCCTTGGCTAGAATGCCCCATCCTTCCCACCTTCCCTGCATACAATTTTCCAGCTCCAGTTGGAGCGTTTATTAACTGAATACCTTCTGTCACTATGTTTCGATTTTCTTTTTTTAATGGTGCAACTGTATTTTGCACATACTTTCATTATTATTATATGATTGTACAATAATAATTATTGTATCATTACATAATTATAAGTAATACTATAGTTATTCTGTTGCTATCTTGTGCTTACATGAAAGTTTTATTTAATGGGATTTTAAGCTCCTTAGTTCCAGGATCTTGTTAGTTGTGTCCGTGGTCTCTGAGTTAGTCCCGGTCCTCCACGAAGTAGGTGGAATTCCAAAAGCAAGGATTTTTATGAGCAGGAATATCCATGAGAGGACTGGGGAGAAAGCCAGGGGAGCTTGGAGTATATCGGACTATGACACATACATGACATTGCAGCGGAAGAGCGGGGGAAGGGTGGGGGACTGCTGGGCAGTCTGAGGGAGGTTCAGAAAGCCGCTGGGGAATCTTCCAGCCAAAGGCAGCCAGAGGAGTCCTCTGTGTCCCAGGGACGGATCTGCCTCAGCGTGCCTGCCTCGCTCAGTCCTTGGCTGCCATGAGCCTATGGAAGGCGTGGCGCTGGCTCTAGCCTGGCGCTGGGTTTCAGAGCACAGCCCTGGGGATCTGAGCTCAGCATTTGGTACCTGGCTCCACAGTGCACTTAGAATAAACTTCAGATTCACCCCGGTACTGACCTTCTCTGCTGCCTCGGGTCCTGCAGGCTTCCCCATTCCAGGACCCTGTCCTTCCCAGGCTCCTCAACCTGCCATGCCCCTTCGCACAGTAGTACATTTTCACTTCCCCTGGATTACAGCACCCTCACACTTCCTCCTCATGCATTCTCTGCCCGGAGAAGCCCTCCCCACCAGCGACGTAGGCATTCTCCCCTCCACCAACTCAAACTTCCTGCACCACATGATCCTACTTGTCTTTTTCATATTTCTTGCTACTTAAATTATTTTGTTTTTATTGTCTGTCTCCCACCGGAATATAAGCTCAATGAGGGCAGTGGCATTGTGTTTCTGGCCCTACGAAATAGTGTCCAGTTCACGGTAGCTTTTCAATTCCTATCTATAAGCCATTTAATTAATAAATTTTTCTATTGTGGCCCTGGCCAGGTAACTCAGTTTGGTTAGAGCATTGTCCCAATAAGCCAAGGTTGCAAGTTCAATCCCCAGTTAGGGCACATACAAGAATCAACCAATGAATGCAAGAAATAACAGCAAATGGATGTTTCTCTCTCCCTCCTTCTCCCTCTCTAAAATCAATTAAAATTTTTTTTCTGTCGCATAAATAAATGCGTAAATTAAAGTGAAGGCTCCCTGCAGTTTCTGGATCTATTTAACAAATGTGTCTTTCTCATCTTGAGCAGGTCCTTGTGATTCAGCGGGGTTCAGCAACGTCTGCGATGTTGCTTACATGTTTGGGAAACACAAATGCCACTCGCATTTCCTGACAATGCTGAAGACTCATCGGACACAGGGGCGGATGACTCTCACATTATAAGGCGTGCCTTCATGGGGGTTAGCCTATTCCAAAGAAGCATTTTTCTTTTTCTTTTTCTATTGAATTTATTGGGATGGCACTGGTTCATAAAACTGTACAGGCTTCAGGTGTACAATTCTATGATACATCATCTGTGTATTGCATTGTGTTCACCACCCCAACCTGTCTCACCTTCTATCACCTTTATCCCCCTTTTACCCTCTCCTACCACCCCCACCCCACTCCCTTCCCTCCGACAAGCACCATACTGTGTCTGGGCAAAGACGCATTTCTCAGAGCTCGACTGTTTTCTGCGTCACTGGTTACCTGTGTGATGCTACTGCCTCAGTTCTGATGAAGACTAATGAGGCACATGCTTGTTAGTGCCCTGGTCAATGGCAGCGGCACGAAATCACCCACGGAGCCCTAACTTTTCACTTTGAAGATGTAAGTTTGTGTCATTTTCACTTTCCCAGAACCTCTTATCAAACTGTAGGAACTTCACTGAAAAGGGAAGACGTTTATCTTCATAAAAGGACGCAAATGAGAAAAATGATGAGGCTCCCTCTGTAATTGCATAGCATGCAAAGCAGTAAAGCAGGAGGGAAGATGGCTGAGAAGTGTTACAGTTTATGCAACAAATGTGGGTGTATGTGGCGGGGCTGAAAGGGGTGAACACCCATGATATACACATACGCATGTGCATGCACACATGCATACACATTACATATACATACATGTATTTAGTAGCTGCTGAGAGAGAGGGATTCTATATAGTGACATTTTCTTTTCTGTGTTAAAAAGGTAAATCTGTGCCCTGAAGCAAGTTAAAGGAAACAGTACAAATGGGGTTTTCTTTCCTCTGGTCTATTGTGTGGCTTTGGGTGGATGATCTTTCCTCTGTCAGCTTCCCAAATATGATACCTCCTGCAGTCTGACCACGATGGCCTTACTGTCCCCTCCACTTGGCTACATTTTAGACAGGTCTATCCTGACTATATAGAGGTCCCTCACCTCCCTTTTCCCAGGGAATTTTCTTTGGAAAACTTGGAAGTTTGAGGGGGATTTTTTGTTTGTTTTTGTTTTTTTGTCAGCTTAAGATACAAATCTTCTATTAACCAGGGATAGCTTTCTCAAGGGCCTGGGAGCCGTCCCTTTGAAATGTAATCATAAAAAAAAAACAACGCAAAACAAACAAACAATAGGACCCCATCTCTGGGAGGGTAAGGGTCTTGCTCCCGCCAGCAGTGGTCAGCAAACATGGATAGCTTGAATACAACACACTGATAGTCCCCTCACCTGCAAAGTCCTCCAGCACTTTTCCACTAGCTCATCCTCGAGTTTAAAATGTTCCTGCCTTTTGTTTTACTTGAGTTCAATCTTGAGTGCATAACTCTCTGGGCTGCAATTTGCCTTTCATATGTCACAAAAGTCATTAAAATGTTCTCGTCATATATATGCAACTCCGGACAACTCATCCGACTAAAGACAAATTAAGGATGTTTGATGGTTCAGGAATTTGGTTAGAGGAGGGGGGGTTACTTCCCCTGCTCAAGTTCTTTAATAAAGAGGCCTTTGGAGATGAAGGCGACCCATCTGATGGAGTGACTTTCTCTTGGATAATGCCTTTCAAGAGACTTTAGGAACAGGAAATCCATAAAGCTAAAAACTTCTGCTCTTCAAAAGGCACTGCTAAGAGAATGAAAAGACAAGCCACAGACTGGAAGAAAATCTGTAAAACACCTATCTGATAAAGGACTGTATCCAAAACATGCAAAAAATTCTTAACACTTAACAACACGGACACAATCCAGTTAAAAAATGAGCAAAAGATCTGAACGAACACCTCATCAAAGAAGATCTACAGATGGCAGATAAGCATATGAAAGATTCAAAATAATATGTCATTAGAAATTACAAATTAAAACAACAAAGAGGTAACTACTACACACCTATTAGAATGGCTAAAATTCAGAACACTGACAACACCAAAAGCTGACAAGGATGTGGTGCAACAGGAACTCTCATTCATTGCTGGTGGGAATGCAAAATGGTGCAGCCACTTTGGAAGACAGTTTGGCAGTTTCTTTCAAAGCTAAGCACAGTTTTAGCACATGATCCAGCAATCACATTTGCCCAAATGAGTTGAAAACTTAAGTCTCCACAAAAAAACAAAAGAACAAAAAAGACAAAACAAAACAAAAAAGCTGTAAGAAAATGTTTATAGGAGCTTTATTCATAATTACTAAAAATCAAAAGTAATCAAGATGTCCCTCAATAGGTGAATAGATCAACAAATCGGTACACTTATACAATAGAATATTATTTATTGATGAAAAGAAAAGAGTTTCAAGTCACAAAAAGACATAAAGGAAATTTAAATGCATATTGCTAAGTGAAGAAGCCAGTCTGAAGAAGCTGCATACTGTATGATTGTAACTATATGATACCGTGGAAAAGGTAAACCTATGGAGAGAAGTTAAAAGATCAGTGGCTGCAACAGCTGTGGAGAGGGGAGGAGGGATGAACGGTAGAGCACAGGGGCCTTTTAGGGCAGTGAAACTATTCTGAATGACACTATAATGGTGAATATATGACATTATGCATTTGGCAAAACTCACAGAATTGTACAATGCAAAAAGTGATAAACCCTAATGTAAACGATAAACTTGTAAGGTTAATTACATTATAGGATAATCAATGGTAAAAAAAATATACCTCATCAATGCAAGATGTTAATAATGGGGGAAGGGGACGGGAATATATAGTGTCTCTCTGTCTTTTCTGTTCAGGTTTCTGTAAATCTAAAACTGTTCTACAGAAGGAAAAATAAAGGAGATATTAAGAAAAGGAAAAACGAAGAGTGGCAAGGAGGTAGGAAGTGGTTAGAAACATTCCCTCTGGATTTAGAGTCTTAGGCTCAGTTTATTATACTTATCTCATATTTTCTCACTTGTAAAAGAAGGATAATTACAGCATATGTCTCATAAGGCTGTTCAATAAAACAGATCATATGAATCAAGTGCTTAGAGCAGATGCTGGTACGGTTTCGTCAAAGTTAATTACCGCTGCCATCACCATTATTATTGTTGGACCTGCCACGGAACAGCACAGTAACCTTAAGCCAGTAATTATCCATTTCTGGGCCACAGTTTCCTATCTGTAAAATGACTAATTGGACCACATAAGCCCAAAGACCACCTAGGTTTAAAGTTCTCTCTGTTGTTCTAATGAGAAGACCATTGATACACTGCACCAAAGGGACATCTGTGGGACAAATGGGTTAGTGCCCAGTGGTGACACCTGTGACATCCAGGAAGCAGAGAGAGGAAAAGGAGCATCATATGGGAAAGACATGAGGGCAGCTTAGCAGGGTAATCTTAGAGCATGGGCCCCAGGTACACGATGGTCTCTGTTGGTCACCCAGTCCCACCACTAACTAGTCAGGGCAAGGTATCTACCCTCTGAATTACTGAGAGTAATAATACCCTGTACTAGGGTTATTATGAGGATTCAACGCATCGAATGGCACAGAAAGTGGACAAGGGAAGAGAAGCAAAAGTTTTCCTTCTTTCTGGTCCCCTGGCTGGGAGGTTGCCTCCCTGGCGGGACCTTGTGAGGAAACCAGTAGCCTTGGTTTACTTTCCCTCGCTATTTGGGCTTACAAAGCCCCTTGCGGTGAGGGGAGGGGCAGAGCGGGGAGGACACATTATGAAATCTAACACCCAGCTAGGCAAGGAATATAATCCTTAGACATGTTCCAAGTTGCTTACAAATCACTTTTTGAATTTGAAGGTCAAGTTTTCAAGGTGAGAAATGAAAAACAGAACCTGCATCACAATCCATTAATTCTGGAAATGGGGCAGTTGGTATTATGTGAACCACCAGTTGGTGTCTGCTTGTCTGTCTGTCTGTCTGTCTATCTAATTCTCCCCTCTCCCGTTCTCCCCCTCCCTTTTGTACTCTCTCTCTACACACAGCATTTACTTTCCCTATCTATATTCCTTTGAATTCTTTTTTAATTCTAATTTTCCACAGTGCCTATATACCACTTCCATATTAACAATAAAAGCTTACATTTTTGCCATCCACTAATAACACTTTGTGCATCCATCTGGATAGCTTTGTATGCAGAAAAAGTTTCTCCGCATGAGATCAATTTGTATAAAGTTCCCATTTTCAATCAATAATTCCACCTTCCATTTAAGTACATTTTCATTCCATCTGATACTGAGACCACATTCAACTTCCCCAGTGGATTACAAAATTGTTCTGTACCGTGACTTGTTCAAACTAATATCCAGTCTGTGACAAAACAGGACATCTGTTATGATCCTTCCCTGTCTTTTAATCTATTAGAAGTTTTTTATGACACTGATTTGTATAAAAGATGTTCAGAGTATTCAGTCATTGGTAGAGGTAGCTTCCTTTTAATAATCAAGATTTTTAAAGTTGAACTTTATAAAAAGCCTCAATATAAACCATTTTCTTTTATAATTGGTTTTAGCTATTCCAAAACACCAAATGGAATGAAGAAGCCCCACGCAGAACAAGGCTCACTGTGCCCTGTATAAGGTGAGTGAGCGAATGGTCGCTCTATGTGCCCATAACCATGATGAGAAAACAAATCCATAAACCCTCTGAGGCCTCCTGACCACTAGTTTGCTGGTGAATCACATCTTCCCCAAAGGAGGAGACCGGACCTGCCTCAGTTCTTTCCCAGCTACTGTCCTCTGTGCTCCGGTTAGAGGTCAGGAGCTGGATGACCTCTGGCACTGTGGTACTGAGTAACCTCATCGGAGCAGGAGGGCAGCGGCGACTCAATGAGAACGGAGTACTCACCGTACACTGCGATGGTCTTGGTGTCTTGCAGGATGGCATTCCCGGCTGAGACCTGCACGGTGATGGTGTTCATCCCTTCAGAAGTGAACTTGAATGATATGCTTCCCTCCAAGGTGATCAAGGGCTAGAATGAACAACGGCACAGAGTGAGGGGCAAGTTCTTCCCTTACAGGTGAGACAGTGACCAACGGGCTCCTTGACTCAGCGGAGGCTCTTTCTGGGGACAACTGATTCTATCTATACTTCCCCATCATCGCAAGTCCCTGGCTTAGAGCCACACCCCCCAGAGGCTCTGGAGTGCCCATTCCTTGTGAACTTAGGGCTTCTCTTCTGGCACCATGCTGACTGAGGGCTGGGGACACTGACAGGTCTTGCTGGCTGGTGGGATAGACATCTCCCTCTCCTTCTGGATAACCTACTCACATCAAACAGGTCCTTTTATCCAAGGAAGTATCCAAATCAGACCAAAACAGAGGGCTCCTCTGTTATTAGTCTAGATTTAAGCAGTAGTCATTGAAAATCTACAAGCTACCAGGTGTTTCTCTCCAGGGTACACTGTTGAGAATAGCTTGCAATGGAACACAGCAACCATGAACACCAAAATGGCAGCAGGTAGGCAGCCGTGGCTTGGTGTGGCTTAGCTTCCTCTGAGAAGCCCTATCAGCAGTTTTCTGGAAGCAGCTGCTATGGAAACAAGTACTAATTGGATGGTGTTTTGAGGACTCCGCAAAAAAAATAAAAAAAGATTTGGAGCAGTGCCTGTAATACAGTCGGATGCTGGGGTCCTGGAGGGGAAGATTATTAGCTTACTGACCTCCCTCAATTCACTCCCCGCAATCATTTCTTTCCTGTCTTAATTAATTTTAAAATCAAAATTCATTTAATTCCCTGTACGGCAGAGGGAAGACTAAAGCCAGCCTAAGAAGTTTGCTCAACATGATCTGTTGAAAATTGGTTTTCTGCTAAAAGGTAAATAATTGGAGACACAGAATACAGTCGTTTAGGAATATCACCTTCTAGTACTCTCTTTCAGGCAAATAATATAGATTTCTGCTCTTCCATTGTGGGTTACAGGCTTGGTTTGGGCTGAATTTACATGGTTTCAGAACTACTAAAAAGGGGGCTTCTTTTTAACTGGAGAGGTGAGAGGCTCCTTCCACTGTCAGGCTTGTAGCAGGTCTAGGGCTGGGGGGTTTCCTCTCTGGCCTGTGCAAAATGATGTCTCAAGCCAAAATTCAGATCTGGGGTAGAATAATATTTGCGTTAGAGTAAAATGCACTGCCTTGGAACGAGTAAGTCATGGAGTAAAGGCACTTCTGCTGGAAGGAGATGGGGGTTTTCCTGCCCAGCACAGCCTGTCCTGGTTCCCTGTGGAAGGGGTGCTCTGGGGCCGCCGTCCTCTTGCCTAAATGTGGAAGCAAATTGTAATTTCTGAGAATGGAATGAGTTCAAAACTGGAACAAAGCAAGCAGCCCCAAATGAGGAGAATAAAAATTCACGCAGGCATCGGAAGGCCTTGGATCCGGCCTCTGGCTGAAACAGGTGGGTGAGGCAGGAGTAGGCCACTTTGTCCGCCTCACCCTCAATTTCGTCGTCTGCAAAATGAAGGACTCGGCATAAATGAGGTTAAAGTCCCGCTGGTTTTAAAATGCCTGCTGAATTTTGATCACAGGGAATGTTCTGGGAAAACAGAAAGGGAAAAGCTGACCTAGAGACACGGCCGTGTCTGATGCGGCGGAGGGCTGGGTGGTAAAGAGCACCTGCTGCTTTTGCCGGGCCCGAACCCATTTGCCTCTTTCCCTTTGGGGACCATTCCCTCCCTTGTCTTGGTCCTTGTGGTTCTCAGCAGGCTGGCTTCAATGCCCCTCTGTCCGCCCCAGGGTTGTGATCAAGGCCTAGCCGATCATACTCCATTCCAGGACTGCCGGTAGAACTTTGGAACAAGAGGGTTTATCCTCTCTGCTAAGCTGTGAGGGTATAGGGCTCGGGCCTTGCTAAGGGTCACTGCAAAGGAAAGCCCACGTAGAGAAGGACGGTAACACAGAGGCAAGAAGTGGGGGTGACGTGGCGAGACAGAAATAGACACAGGCAGAGAAACTGAGAGATGGTGAGACAGAGCACACACTGATGGGAATACTGGGGTGCTAGGACCCGCCCCCAGACTCTTGAGTTCCATGAGCCACCTCGTCCCTTCTACTTCAGCCACTTTGTGTGGGGCTGCCCCCAGACCCCATGTGTGCTGTCTCCAACGCAACTCACCTCTGTGTTGTTCCCGTACCACCACACATAGGTGAGGGTGCCCACTTGGCTGGGCCACAGCACTGCAGTCGCATTGACCTCTTTGTTCTTGGTGGTGACAAAGGGAAGGGACAGGTGTACGTGCTCCAGGGGGCCTGAGGCACAAGAGAAGAGAGGACGCATAGTGCGGGAAGAAGCTTCTCGGTTTCACCTTCTCTGCCCTCAAGAGAATCCACAATCCATTCTGGAAGCCCCCAAAACATAAGCCATGTTTCCTGAGAAAAGTGCTTAGGTGCTTCCTCCACGTTAGTGAAAAGGATGTATCGTGAATAATCACGTCTCAACACTGTCCCTTTACTGACTTTCTTCAAGGCCTAAAACCTGAGTCATGCATGTGTAAAAGTTAAAAAACGTGCAAGTAATTTGGGACGTCCTTAAATGAACAGTCATGATATGAGATTTCACAGGGAAATGCAGCCTTTCCAAGAGGGTATAGCTTTCGCGGTCAACCAGGACTGTGAAAATCTCATCGAATCTCCGCTGGGCGGTGAGGGTGGGAGGGATAATTATTCTTTTTATGTACTGGATTTAAAGGTCTCTGTGTGTGTGTGTGAGTGCATGGATGTGTGTGCACGTGCTTGTCTGCAAAGCCACCTGGGTAGGTGAGTACAGAACACAGGGTGCATGGTGTTGACTCAGGCTTGTCCAGGACAGAGGCACACACGGCTGTGTAGAGGGCTCTGTGGTTCGCGGCGTCTCGGGGTGGGCTTAACTGGGAAAAGGACACTTCCATCTACAAAGGCCCATTAGGCCAGAAACTTCAATCAGGTGAACAAGCCCACAAAGATACAGATATCCTCCTTGTAGGGAACCAATAGGACCTTACCTATGACCCCTGACCTTCTCGTCGAGTCACTGTTCCCAAGGAAAAAAAATGCCATTTCCTCTGAGGTGAACATGACAGAACTCTATCATCCCCACCATTATTCCATGAGGTGGAGAAGGAAGTTGTACCTCGGGCCTTCCCATGGGCTCAGTCACTGCCTCTCCCCCTGCAGGGCCTTTGCGTGTGTTTCCCAGGACGCTGCCTCTGGCCTCTTCTCCCCCCGTAGGCCCTTCTACTGAGTACTGTCATCCACACTCTGACCTTCAGCTATCGGCTACATGCTAAGGATTCCCAAACCACCTTCTTGACTCCAGACACAGTTAAAAACCCATGATTTTCCTCCTTTCTGTACTCTCTGTGCATGGATGAATACAACCAACGTTTACAGGAGAGCAACCCAGGGGCAGAAAGTCAGTCTGGATTGCTTATTTCTTACCACCCACACCCACTTAGGGAACCACTGATTTGGCTTCATCAACCTCTCCCAGGGCTCTCCTCACCCACCCCGATCCCGCCCGGGTTCATACACGACACATCGCCCTCACCGGGGCCATTGCAGCTCTCTTACCCATCTCCCTGCTTCTGACCTGCCCCTGCTCTGATCCACCTGCTGCTCTCCGCGGTCAGTGCCTGCCTCCCTCAGTAATACAGCAGCTGCACCAAGTGCCAGGCGTCCCAGCACCTGGAATAAAATATCTGCTCCAGGGAGAGGGCACAGCAAGTGCACATGGACCTTGACGGGGAGGTGGCTCTCTACGTTTGAAGAATGGTGAGAAAACCCGGACGGCTGCAGTGCGGAGGGCAGGAGTGGATGCCCGTGAAATCTAACAGGCATTCAGGACACACAGCATGTCGTCCTTGCAGTCCCTGAAAGGTATATATGTATGTGTGTGTGTGTGTGTGACTTCATTCTTGCATGAATATACATTATATACTCACACGGTGAATGGCCATGACTATGTACCTTCTCACCCTCCAGGCTGTTCTTAGATTGCCCTGGAAAGCCAAGTTGGACTTACTACTCACTTGCTCAAAATTAAAAATCCCCATTACTTAATTATAATAACGATGATAGCTGAACACATACTGACCTAAAATGTGTGAGACAGAGAACACAGGGTGCAAAGTCTTGGAGGGTAAGAGCCCTTCATATATGCTTTTATCGATAAGGCTGGCATTGTTTCTGAGGCATAGCAGATACACGAAAAATCTCTGGATAACGAATGACAGAACTTCCTGTCTCTGCCTTTGTGCATGCTTCTCTCTCCTTCCAGAACGTGAGGCTTCGTGACCAGCACACAGAATAGAATCGATTCTCCAGCTTATAAGCCGTATGATAAAAAGGAGTTGGTCATAAGTCAGAATGGTTCAATGCGGCAGCAAAAAGGCAACATTACTGAGTGATGGCTGTGTACCACATATCCTGCTAATGAGCTTCTATTCTCATTTAATCCTCACAACAACCCCATGAAGAAGGCACTACCATCATCCCCCTGTAGACATGAACAGAGAAAGCCAACCTTCCTCTCTTCCAGGATGTGAACTAAAGCAGTTTGATTCCAGAGCCCAAGGGCTGGCCAACAGACAAGCTCGATAAGACTTTCCGATTTTAACCAAAGAGCTAGCAAGAGTCCCTACTTACTGACGACTTAAATACGATTTGGGCACTGCAAGACAAACTTCGCGCATTCTCTCATACAGCGCGTGGCTCCGCAGGCCAGGCCTTGTCCCATCCCAAGGTCTGGGCTTTTACATCTTTCTTATGGCACCTGTAAGACTTCAAGTCTCAGTTCCAGGGTCCCCTCTTGTGTGACTGTTCTCCTGACTGCCCAGATCCAAGTTAAATCCGTTAGAATGCAAGAACCAGATCACCTCTATTATTTCTGTTCTAAAAGGGTTCATTTTTTGGGTCTCTGTCACTTGTGAGCATTTAATTTTTTTTTTTTTAAGTCACAACATCAAAGTAAGGATGATGCCTGTGAATCCTGTTCATAACAACTGAATCTTGTGACTGAAATGTGGTCATTCATTTGAGTGCTACTATGTGTTGGGCATTATTCTAGGTGCTGGGGACGCCTGGCACCAGGTGGAGCCTATGCATTATTGAGGGAGGCAGGCGCGGGGTAGGGGAGAGAGTGCTGTTTCTGACGGGTCAGTCAAGGGAAGTGTTTCAGAAAAAGAAACGACCTTGATCCGTGACCTGCATAAAGTGCAGGAGGGCACCGAGTGTCTGTTAGTGAAACTCGGGGTGAGGGTGAAGCAAGTGCACAGACCTTGAGCAGAGGGTTTGCTCTTTGTGTCTGGGAAACAGCAAGAAAGGGCTCCAGCGCAGAGACACAGGGGGGACTGACGCCAGGAGTCTGAGAGGCACTCAGGTCACACAGCAGGTAGGCCTTGTAGGCTTGGAAGCATGAATGTGTTTGCATGAATTCACCCCTGCAGGTGTATACATTACGCATTCACACAAATGTGTGGAATTTATCTTTCAGGTTCCCAGATCCTCTTCTATTCATTTACTTATTAGATGTTTAATATACTTACTTCCTGCTGTCCCAAAACCTACCAGCTAAGCATCTCTTTTCTGCACAGAGGGTTGGGTCTGCCCTAACAGAGCCACGGAAATGAGCTTCCAGCTCCTGGAGGCCCCAGCTGGCTGGCTGCACCAAGTGCAGACCTGAACAAGCCAGCAGATGCTTCTCCATCAGACAGGTGCCTGCAACGCCCAAAAGGAACGGGAGGTGGCACTGCATCACTCCATATGAATCTCCTGGCAATGTGGCTGAGGGGACTGCAGAATTACTCCTGTGAATGAGGTTTCCCTGCTCTTCTCGTATTTGGCCCTCCAGTGCTGGAGGAAACAGCTGACTGGCCGTCTTGCGCGCGCGCCGGCGTGTTGCCTGTGTGTGCACGCACACGCACACATTGTTCTGGCCTGGCTCTAGGCCTTCTCTGACCACCCCATTAAACGCTGTGTATGTATCATATTGCTGTTTGCCTGAAACATTTAAACAGCTACCAGAAGAAACAAGCACATCGAGTTTAAAGATCAGACCCTACAATAGAGCCCCCTGAGCTTCAGTATGTGTAAGGATCATCCTAATCTGTTAGAAGCAGATTATGGAGCCACGTGAGCAGATCAAACTCAGTAGGTCTGGGCCAGCGCCCAGGACACCACGTTTTTGTCATGCAACTTTGGGGCGCGTGACTTGTTAAACCACACCTTACGAAACCCAAGTAGTGCATTTCCTGGCCAATATAATGATCCTATGAAAAGTTGCAAAGCTGCCCGGGGTCTCTGGAAACAGATAACTTGACCCTGAGATGGAGACAGAAAGACATCTGCAAACATTAAAGTAAGGACAACGCCTATGTATCCTGTTACTGACAAAAATTGTAAGGAGACAGCTGAAGAGAGAGGTCTGGGAAGGACTAGAAAACCCACTTCATCTTTTTCTTTTATCTTCCATTCTGCAGATTTGCAGTTTTCAGTGATTTTTTTTTTTCCCCTGGTTTAGGTAGGGCAGCTTTCTGAGCAGAAATCAGCAGGTCCTCTAAATTCTCTGTCCCAGGCACGGCAACAATAGCGGCACCGTGGGGGGTCCCATTAGTTTGAAACAAGCAGAGCACAGCGAATACTTTCCCTAAGGAGTTTCCCATGGACAGGCTACACCAGGTTACCCAGCCACCTGGCGAGAGCTGCCGGCCCACTCCTAGAAACCTTACAGCAGGAATATCATGCCCATTTGTTTCTGATGACCTTTGCAAGCTGGTATGAAAAGCCTCTGATTTGGAATCAAATCACCTCTCTGAACTGGAAGTGGAGGCAGCGTGTTCCGGACAGGGAGCGGGAGGTGGGGGGCGTCCCAGGTAGAAGGGAGGGCATTTATCGGGTGGTGGGGGGCCGAGGGCGGGCCTGGCAAGCTGAGCTGGGGCTTGCTGCTTAGAGCCCATGAAGAACACGTGCGCTACTTCCTGATAACTGACAATCACACTTTACTAGTTGACAGAGCACAGCATGCTTAGGCTCGACGGAACCTTTCAGGAACAAAATGTGCACTCCTCACCGTGTCAGAGAAAAATCTAGGCTCCGAGAAATAGGGTGACTGGGCCAGGATTTAAGGCCAGAATCTGGGTCTTCCAACTCCTAACTCAGTAGGGACTCAGTTTTTGTTTTTGTTTTGTCCCAACGCACCCCCATCCCCCACACCACATCCTGGCACTGGGGCACTGAAGATTGCCAGGATGCACTTCAGGTTTGAGATTTGGGGAAGTGTGAATCAATTCACCCCTGCATGTTTATACATTACACATTCGCACAAATGTGTGGAATTTATCTTTCGGATTCTCAGATCCTCTTCTATTCATTCACTTATGCTCTGACTTCCTGTTAGTTTAAAAGGTGCCAAAGTCACAGTTCTCCTCCAATCCTTGCTTCGTCCATCCTAAAGATAGGGCCTGTGTTGCCTGCCATCGTAGACAGGTGCCCAGGTGAGCGGAGGGGACCATGTGAGCCGTAACACACCATGGGTCCCTTAGGAGAGAGGTGCTAACATGCTGAAACTGCTCATGACATGGGTTTGAGATGGATGTGAATTAATGAACGTTTTTAAATAATCCTCTTTAATATAGTTAGTACAAAAGAGTTAACTCTTGTCCCCAGGGCCAGGGGTTCCATTATATGAGGCAGGCTTATTCAATCACCTAACCCCAAGATGAGTCTAACAAAATTAAAATCAGAACACGAAACTTTCCATTATGAATCACTTTCCACTAAGGTTAAGGTTTAATCCTTTAGCCTGTCAACTAGGCTAACTGAGACCAAAAAGAAGAGGGAAAAAAAGCAAGTGAACAAAGAAGCTCCTTTCTTTCATTTCTTTTACAAGTTGCGACTGCAGCAACCTTTAATCCTGAGCAGGCAAGCTCTGTGCTGTTTTCCTTCCCTGGGATCCGGAAAACTTGGGAGAGGGCTGGGGGAGGGGCCCTCAGGTACAAGATCCCCTTTAGGCATGAGAAAGAATCCGCAGGGCAGCCAGGAGGGCGATCATTCCCAGGGAATCATCACTTGAGATTATTGTTCAGTAAGAGGCCACTCTAGAAAGTCTACCTAGGACAGCTTAGGGGCGGCAGGTGGCAGGAAGGGAGGCTTTGAAGTGTGCTCTGACCCCGTGCAGTGGTACAGCAAGCCCACTGCTTCTAACCTAAATGTTCGTGTTCCTTCGGGATGATCTGCAAAAATGTTGGGGAATGGGCTAAGGGCTGGGGAAGACTTGGTTCCTCTAACCCCAAGCCACTGTTGGCAGTGACGGTATCCTTAATGATCAAGAACCTTAATCACTGGAGACAGGTAGGCCTGTGTCCGAAACCTGGCTCTGCCACATAGTAGGTCTGCAACTTCACATGGGTTTATTTAAGCTCTTGCGACCTCACTATTCTTTGCAAATAGGGTTTCTAATAGTGCCGACTTCACAGGGTTGTTTTGAGGACTGAGATTATACACGTAGAGCATCTGTTTAGCACAAAACCTGGCACACAGTGAGAATTTTAAAAAATTAACTGACAAGAAGGGTGTGGAGTTGGCAGACTGGGGATCTTGCAAAATTCTGTTTAAACCCAAAGAAGGTAGAGTGTTTCTTCACAGCGCCTCGGCCACGAGTGTCCAGGAGGTAAAGATCAAGAGTTGCCGCCACAGCAGGGTCCTTCAGAAGCTGAATGATCTCTTGGGGATCCCTAAATAGTGTGTCCTCCCCCGGACTGCAGCCGCTTGAAAAATATTTTAGTGAGTACAGCCTGTGCTCAGTTTGGCTCAATGGGCGGGGGCAGGTGAGTGGCATGGAATGTTGCCCAGCCTTAATAATCTTGGCCTAGAAACCCAGAATTAATTTGAAAAAGGCCACTCATATGAAGGAGCTGCATTCATTTTAAAGTAAACTATTTCTCTAGCAATTTCAGCGAGTCCTATGCCTATTTGGGGACACTCACAAACCTGCTATAAAAGGCATTCTCAGTCAACAGAACTTATAAATTACAGCTATAAATTCCTCAATGGGGAAACACTTCAACATTTCTTGGAGCCGCTTCCTAGTGTAGTAGCTTCCTTAACATAGTTGACACTTTCCCCCTTTATAGCACCTTCTGTCTAACAACAAATCATTTCCGGATAAATCCCAGGGAACAGACTTTTTAAAGAAAGGGCATGAATCTAAAAAAAATAGTAATAGTGAGACATAATGTGGGAGAGGAATAATCAGATGGTGAGAAATTCCTTCACCGATGTTAATTTTCAATGCATTAGACTGGGCCAAGCATGTGGTTTGTTTTCAAACATTTCTGACAAAAAAGAAAAGGGACAAATTCACATTCAATCACATAGTTTAGCAAGTTGCTCAGGCCTAGCCTCCAGACACGGGTGTTGTATCTCAGGTGCTCGGGCACCTGGAAGAGGCGCATACACCTGATGTGCCATTAGGCCAAGCCCTATTTAATGCAATGAAAAGTTCTGAAGCAAGCCAGAGTCCAAGATTAGTCAGACTCCGCTCCCTGATTTTCTTCTTACTCTCTCCCTACTTGGATCTCTCGTTCTCTTTCCCCCTCCTGCTAAAAAGTAACTAGTAAGTTTCTTCTAGATAGGGAATTTGGGATTATATTTAAAAGGACACAATATTTAAATTATGTCATAAATCAACAACGGTAATAACATACAAGTTACATGTAAGTACAGGACGGCGCTGTCAGACCCGAGACTGTTGTCCACCTGCACGGTCACTCGGAAAATGCCCACATTGTGGTAGACATGTTTGATCCCATCTTCCATGGAGCTGAGGTTGACGTAAGACACAGCGATGCCATCACCGAAGTCTACTTGGATGAATGTCCTCTGCACGTCACCCTGAAAAACAGCTCAGCGTCAGAGGAGAGGGGGTCTGTGCCTGGCTGCTCTGCTCTGGGGACCGGGGCTTGTGCTGGCTGTTGGCTCAGAGATCGTGGCAGCTCGGGCTCCCTCCTGCCGCCGGGAGGATCTGTCTCGGTTTGACAGCATCCCTGTGACATTCCCTGGCAGCCAGGCATTTACTAGGATGGATGCTCTCCAAATCTGAAGGGCACCGACTACTAAAAGTTTCCAGGTTGGGAAAATGAAGCATTCGATTATCAGCTCCAAGTTGATATTCAATTCCTCTGACGGCTGTTTAGAGTGTTACCGTATGCGAATAAAGTATGGTGTATACAGTTTTAAATATTCTTCCTACCTGAAATGGTCCTAGACCATTTCCCATGTGTTCAGAACCTCTGAGTCCCCTTTTTATTCTGGTTCCCTGACCATATTGGAAAGAAGGTAGGAGACACCTGGCCATATACCTGATATGCCATTAGGCCCAGCCCTATTATTATTTAAGGTAATGATGGCTAATTATTTTATAATTCATCATTGTTTACTATCAAAATGATCTCATTTTATCCTTCACTGGATCTTAGTCTAGTGAGAAAAGTAGGCATTGTTCATCCGTCTAACAGATGAAGAAGTTTCAGTCAAGAAAGGTTTAATCATCTGCTGAAGGCTAACAAAGCTAGCTAGCAGCAGTCCTGGGGTTTGAACCCATCTGTCTGTTTTCCATTTCATTCATTATATGTGGGTAAAAAATTGACGGCTCCTCCAGGCGTGAAGCTTACTAGCCATTCACAAGCTAAATGATTCCAAGCATGCCATTCTGCCTCCTTTGGTTTAGGAAATGGTCGTAATGCCTCCCTGTCTTAAGTCAAATGGTTGTTATAAAAGACACATGAGCCCTGGCTGGTGTGGCTCAGTGGACTGAGTTCCGGCCTGTGAACCAAAGGGTTGCTGGTCTGATTCCCAGTCAGGGCATATGCCTGAGTTGAGGGCCAGGTCCCCAGTAAGGGGCACGTGAGAGGCAATCACCCATTGATGTTTCTCTCCCTCTCTTCCTCTCTCTCTAAAAATAAATAAAAATCTTTAAAAAAAGACACATGAGTAATTGATAATCTGTAAAATTCTATACCCAAATGGCTGTAAAAACAATGTAACTATAGAAAACCAACAATGCCCCTTTTAAAGCTTGTTCAGAATCACAGGATTCTAAATTTCCCACAGATAGGCAGGGGAAGAGAAAGTCTGAATTATAAAATCCCAGACCTGTTAAAAAAACAAAAAGGCCTTTGGAATTATAGTCAAGATTCTTAAAGAACAAAGTTTCTTAGACCCAACTGACAAACACCAGCTTCCTCTACACACAGCCTACGCTTTAGTATACTTTTGTTTGTTTTGTTAGCTTTTCCCATTTTGGGGTTAAAAAAACCCCACTTTGAACTAGAAATGTATTTTCAATTAACTAAGGTTTATATGGTAGCATATCTTTTGAAAAGGCCAAGCTTAAAATGCTGACATTTAAGATTACTCCACAGGGAAGGGGAAGGCGGTTCGAACCCCGCGCGTCTGCATGACCTGCTCTTCTGATCCGTGCCGGCCAAGCGCGGTGAACGGGGCGCACAACAGCTCACTCTCGGTAAAGACACGGGAAAGAGCTCTTCCCTAGGGTGGGGAAAGAAACTCCATTCACAGCTACCGGACAGCTATCCACAAGCCTAGACATCGTGCCATTACTTGAATTCCCTTCACTAATAAATGTGAATGTCAGTCATTCTTGCTGACTTGTCCTTCATTCGGACAGCCGACTTGGACCGACCAGTTTCAGATTGTCTTTCTTGTCAGTTCCATTCCCACATTTTCTGAATTTTCAACAGAGTTGCTGCCAGTCGACCTAGAAGAAGAGCCTGCCTTTTAATCCATTTTTTTAAAAACATTATTTGGGACAAATGTCTCAAAGAGTAGCTAGGACTTCTTTTTTTAAAGATTTTATTTATTTTTTAGAGAAAGGGGAAGGGAGCAAGAAAGGGAGGGAGAGAAACATCAATTGGTTGCCTCTCATGTGCCCGCAACTGGGAACCTGGCCCACAACCCAGGCATGTGTCCTGATGGGCATCCAAACCTCTGACCTTTTGGCTTGCAGGCCGGCACTCAATCCACCGAGTCACACCAGTCACGGCAGGAGTGAACTTTAAACAAACAATCTCACAAATAAAAGTCATTATGGGGGTAACAGGAAGGAGTGTGCATGGTATTACAAGTTTGCACAACAGGGAGAGGTGGCGGGCTGAAGATCTGATCTGATTGAGAACATCAGGGAAGGCTTCCCAGAAGAAGTGATATCTGAGCAGAGAAGGTCTAAAGCAAAGAAGTAAATTACCCAAACAAAGGACATGAGTAAAAGTGATGGAGGTGAGGAGTTCATGCAATGAGGACAGAGGAAACAGATATGCAAGGGCCCTGTGGCAGAAGAGGGAGGTACAGTTGATGGAGACTGAGGATACAGACATAGTAGGACCATGTTATGAGACCGGAGGGGAGAAAGTAACATTGTAGGACTTCCGGGACAAGTTTCTGATTTTGATCTTTCTCCTAGGAGAAATGGGAAGCCCTTAAAGTGTTTTAAGCAGGGGTTTGGGGGATAATGGCATGGTGATATTTTTAATTCGAAAAGATCACCCTGGTTCCAATACTGAGGATGAATTAGTAAGAGGTCAGTATTCTGAGAATCCAATTAAGGTAGTTGAGGGCAGATGATGGTGCACTGAAATATGAGTTGCAACAGGAAATTACATGCACCTTCCTGTCAAAATTAACTCCCATAGTTTATTAGTTTTGAAATCAGTGTATCTCAGCCTGTGATATCATCATCTCTTACAGAAATTAAAAGGAAAAATGCTGATGTCCAGCTATCATCCGAAACTGCCTCCTGGTTCAGGGCCTTTGGGGAGGATGCTGCGGTCTGAGAAGGTCCATAGGTGATGCTGGGCTGCACCAAGGGTTGAGGCCCTGGGGTTCAGACACTTGAACATTAGGTTTCCTTGTGACTGAATTCATCTCAAGATGAACACAGTCTGGGCTAAGCTGACGTATCTTCATTTGATTTCGGTATGATGGTAAAGTTTTCCCAGAATGTTTCAGGGTGCCCAGGGCTAAAGGTCCATTAATAAAGCCAGGAATGGAGACCTGAATCCATCGTCAGAGATTGGTACACAGCCACAAACAGAAGTTCCACAGTCCAGCTCACTTCTCCAGGAACACGAGGTGCTGGGTAAGATGAGGGTAGTTTGTGTAAACGCCTAAGGGCTGAGATGTGTCCTCAATGACTGTATCCTCCGTACCTACTACCGTGCCCACAGCTGATTCTTTTCTGCTCGGTAAATTTTGAAGAGTGTGCATTTCTAATGCATTTGTTCATCAAAGTGCCTTCTTGTGTATTACCTCGTTGGGCCGCAGGGATCCTGCGAGGCGGCAGGGCGGATGTGATTTCTGTTTGATATACCAGAAGGACTGGGTCACAGACAGGTTAAATAAGCTGCCTGAAGCCCCTCGGCTAGAGAGATTTCAGAAAGGGCTTCAGGCGACCTGTGGCTTGACTTTACTCATGCAGCTCGGTCCTCGCTGAGCTTCTTTCACTGAAAGCCACTCATGGCATCTTTCAGAGGGAGAGAAAGGTGATGGCCAAGGCGGGACATCACTTTCTTTTCTTGTTAGACTCTATTCCTGGCTCTGACTTTTTCCCCTCTGGCAACATTTTTGTTTACAAGTGGAAAGGTGGGCTGCCAGGAACTCCATGCACCATTCTTTTTCTTTCTTTTTTTTTTGATGATTTTTGTAACAGTTTATTTAAGCCAAACTGATAACAACTGCAGAGAAGCAAGGTCTGAAATGCTGCCTCCATACATCATTCTTGTGTCTTCCCCTGGTGAAGCAGTATCATATTCACGCCATTAAGAAGACAGAGAATATCGGAAACAACTGGTGCTCGGAAATAGCGGTTGGGGAAAATCTTGTGTATAACTGAGGGTAACTTCAATCTAATAAATCACAAGTCATCACTCCTGAAAGAGGATCTAGGCTGGCAAATAGCTAGACTGTCGTATAAAAAAATCTTTAGGCCTAATGCCATTTAGTCACATGCCCTAATATAGATACAAAAGTGAGAATATTACTCGCTCAAAAGAAGTGCCCAAGAAAGGCACAAAAGCCAAGTGAAATCCATGTGGGGATTCTCCAAGGGCATCACATCACTGACTCTGTAATAGAAAAACAAATATATCAAATGGCCACAGCGAAGCCAAGATTAACCTGAGGAATGAAAGGTGTGTGAACCTATCAGTTTCTGTAACACGGCTTCAGAGAAAAATGGGAAAACAAACGATGTAGTAACTCAACATGGACAGCTTCAGACCGAAATGAGACTCCAAGGCACTCCTGTCAGCATTAGGGACCTGCTGCAGGTAGACACTGGGCTTGGATGTCAGAGCCTGGTCCCGGCAGAGCTCCAGAGGGGGCCTGACTCAGGAGCCACTAAAATTTGGTCTTGGGAGGGACCTTTAAGTTCATGCAGAAATAACTACATGTAGATAAATGACTATAGTAACACCTATGTTTGTGAAAGGAAAAAAAAAAGCAACAAATGTCACAGTATATATATATATATATATATATATATATATTATTAGCTTGTGTGTGTTTGTATAGAGAAAGATGCCTGCAAATACCCCCGGCCTGTCCACGCTGACTGAGGGTAAAGTGAGGGGAAAGGGAGCGGCAGGATTGAGAGAAATAGGAACAAAGGAGGGAAAAATGAAGATTTCACCAAATTTAAAAAAGGGGTGAATTTGGGATAGCACAAAAAACAGTAAAAAGAAAAAAAAAACGATTCTAGCTCTACTATTGCTGTAAGTATTTAAATATTGGTTAAGTATATGGGAACTAACCAGAAGGTAATACAGATATTGGTCAGACCAATGATGGGATCCAGCCAACTTTGGTCTTGGATTTTTGTTGCCATTCGAAGCTTTTTGTTTCATTAAGTGGTGTTAAATGACAGAAACAAAAATCAGATATTTCTAAAGGCTAAAATTATTTGGGTAGGGTGGAGAGTATTAAGTAAGAGCAGCCCATCGCTGCCTTGCAAACCCTTCTCATGGTAGGTTTAGACTCAGGTCAACAAGGTCTTGGCAAGAAGCAAGAAAGGAGACAAGTGTGGTACAATGTGTCCTGGCCTTCAAGCAAGAGATTCACCATAGGCATGAGGATAAGGAGAGAAGTGCTATCTACCTGGTGACGTCTTACATAAAGTGTGCAAATACCATTGTTCTAGAACATTCCCTGACAGTCACTAAGGAAGAAGAGAGAGAACATTTCTTGAAACTGCACCGTGCAAGAAATAATAACAGCTGTCTATATAGTATCTCATTTAACCTTCAACCCTAAAGACTCAGGCTTAAAAGACTATTTAAATTTGCCTAGTGTCACAAGACTAGGCTGAACCAAGCTCTTCTCGCCTCCCAGTTCCTCACTCCTACTGCTTGTTCACAGAAGACGCTCACACTATTATATTGTGCTCATTCCCAGGTGGGTGCTCAAGAACAGAGTGACTCCCATGTGAAACCAGAGAGCTTTTGTAAACTTCAGGAACTAAAACCCTTTAGAGGGATGCCAATGTGCATCAAGTTCTTCATTACCTAGTGATGTCAGAGGAGCCCAGTGGGATATGCCAGGCTCTATAAAGGATCATGGGCATGTAAGATGCACCTGTAAAGACCCCTGTTGATGAGAGTGTTTGACAGAGAGTGAGATGACCGCAGTAGCCAACTTGCTGTACCTGAATGGCACAGCTGCCATTCTATAATGGTAAACTGAACACCTCTAGCATGGGGCACAGCAACCTATGGGAAAAGGAAGGCGCATACACATCTTCTCTTCCCAAGCAAGTTCTGGTCCTCTTCGGTCTCCTCTGCAACAGGCACTACTGTTGCAGAAAGCTGAGGTTGCCTCACTAGGTCACTTGGGAGAGTCCTTCCTAGAGGTCTGGTCAAATTGTGCCCTAGGAGCTTCTTTTCTGTCTCAAAACCGAGCTCTGGAAAACAGTCTCAAGATATGTAGGTATCAGCACAATTTCAGATACGTCAGCCTCTTCCCCTTGCCTGTTCAGAGATGGTTTTCTATAGTACAGGTGTCTCTCCAAATGTGCCAGTCTGCAAGCAAAGGCTACCATGAATGTGGATGCCCTGACCCGGAGAGAGAACATTCACAACACGAGGAGGGCACTGCACAGTGCCCTGTGATCTCAACAGAGAGCTCAGGTGTGACAAGGCAAGGACACCAGACTATGGACCCACTAAATCATTTGACTGGATACATGATATTTCACCTTTTCACTGATGAAATGCAGATGAGTAGGTCCCTCTTTGAGAACTCTGGTCCTTGGGACTTCCCTAGCTATCCATGCATTTCTGAGTCTACTGCTCAGACCAAGGACTTCCAATTGGAGCATCAAAACAGTTTAAGTCTTCACAAGCAAATAAACCATAGCACCATGTGTTTGAATGCGCAGCAAATTTCTAAAGTTCCTTTTTATGTCTTCTGTGCTTGGTGTCTGGCTTAGAATGGAACAGATTCCGACCATAAGGTGGGAGGAACACTTGGCTTATGTGAACGGATAAATGACTGTAAGGTGAAGCCTCTCTGCTCCACCTAGACCCTGTGGTATGGCAAGGTCAGGACCTTGACCCACTGTGCTTTGGAAGCACTTTCTAGGTGACAAAGGACATTGCCATACTGATAACCATTGCATGTTGGCTTTAAGAATTACCTCAGCGGGCTTTGGTGGGAAAAAAATGGGGCTGCTAAATGACTTAAATCGTACAAATGCTTTTTATAACTTAAAAAACACTCTAAAACATTCAGATATGTAGTAAGAACAAAATTTACATCGTTTAAAAAAAATAGTAGAAAGGAGATTTCTTTAGGAATACACCTATGTAATGACTTTTTCCGAGCAGGAAAATATGAAATAGAAATATGTTAGCTTTATTAAAAAATAAAAATGGAGAGAAAAACCATGATGTGTCATTGAGAAAATATAAACAATACATAAAATGAGGGGAAAAAATTAAATCACCTATAATCCTACCAACCAGAGATTACACTGTTAACACACTGCCACATTAACCGATGAGGACGTACCACTGCTACCACTATGACAAACAACAACACTGAAATCATCACACATTGTTTTATGGTATGCTGTCAACATTTTAAAGTAGTTTTCAAAAATTTTACATATATAGCATTATCACTTGGTGGACTTAAATTAACCAACGCAGAAGATCCTGTCTATGACATTGATATTCTACCTTATCCTGGATGTCACTCTATCACCTTTCCAAATAATTAGGATGTTGTGAGATCTAAGCGGCTCTACAGAGGTCTACAGAGGTGCTGTCTGTGGAAGGGGTATTCTCTGAGGTCGGTGATAACCTGAGTGTTAGCAGACTCAGTTCCATGCCTTTCGAAATGTAATTTTACCTTTGGCCCTCCATTTCTTTACCTGTAAACTAAAGATGGGCAGAATGATGGTGATCCTAACTGTCATTTCTAGTCCACAGAGCCTGTCATTTTTTACCATGCTGTGGTCCTTGTTATGGGCATTACTGGACAGCCACACACATTCCAACATCCCTTGAGGCTGCTGAAACAATCCCAGCTCTGCGTTGAAGATGCAGGGTTTCTTCCAGCACTGTTGCCTCACGGTGGAGACTTCACTGCATGTTAATGGTTGATTCCACTGAGGACTGAGCTGCTAAGGCAGAAGAGTCACGGAATAATGAATGGTTGGTCAAGTACAAAGCTAGACGCCTGAGAAAGTTATACCCTTGGCAGGAATTGTGTGCTGCGGTGGAGCCCAGATTCAGGGCTGGTGGCCACCCATGGGGGTGAAGTGGAACATCAGTGTTGCAGGGCCTGAGGCAGACAGGCTGAGAGACTGAAAACCCACACTGAAGACTCTCATCACTCTCACCCTCGGGATGGTCACTGAACTAAATCTCTCCGTAACGAGGCAGGTTTTCTCTTTGCTTACGAAGGCAGACTGAAGTTCTTTGCAAACATCTACTCCCTGAAACCCTAAAGAACAGAAATTCACCAACGCGTTCGGCCCAGTATTAAAGGGAGAGAAAAGTGGAGCCTTAGAAAGAGTTGTGAACCAGTCCAGCCTGAACTTCAGACACCAGGCCCCTGGCTAAGGACAGCCTATAATGTCCACCTCCTTTCCCTCTTTCCTTTTTCACCTGAGGCAATAAGGAAGAAGAAATGAAGTGGCTCAATTACCTCGCTGGAGTCAAAGAGAATCAAGCTGAATGGAGTAAGGAATAATACAGGAGAAAGCCTCTTAAATCCCCCAGCGCCCACTGGGATCAGCTCCGGCTCCTCTGTGTGGAGGGAGGAAACCGTGGAGGTTTCCCGCTCAGACCTGGGCTGGCTTGGAAACAAACACCTGCCTACACATAACGCTGCCTGCTAACTCTCTGTGCCATCTCTGCTGGCCCTGATTTTCCTTCCGGTGAAAAAGTAGGTCAAATTCTTTCAGGAATTCAACGAAAGAGTGTTTTGCAGAAAATTTCAGCAGCAGTCCTCTTCTCCACCATTGGATGGCTGGCGGCATCCTGCAATATTTATGAAGTGTTATTATGTTACGGTCACTTCTCTACGGCCACACGTCTCTCTATGTTGTGGGAAGTTACAGATCATTGAAAGCCATCTAATGAGGACACAACCTTCATGTCTTGAAGTTAAATCTCACAGAAGAAGTGATGCTCACGAATTTTCCTTATTAAGTTCCAGTCTTTGTATGTAAATGAAAGTATTAAAACAATGAGATACAGATCAAAGTTTTCATTTTAGTCTCTTGCCTCAGATTTAATTTAAAAGTCTTAAATTATGCAGTGAATTGCATCTCTTTATTCTCACGGCTGTTTAAAACGTTTTTAATTATCTTCCCTAACACGCAAGGACTACTTCTGCTAGCGGCCCTCTCAGATGAACGTCTTCCAAATCAGTTTTGTTCCTAAGAATAATTAGGCCTTTCGCCATCCATCCTGTGCCTTCAGGGTCTCGCACTGGATTTCTCTGGGAAGCTGAGTTACCGCCTTGAAAGTCTATAGACTCATTAGGTGTTCGTTAGGGACCCAGAGGACATTCATCTTCAGCAAGTCTCCAGACAGAGAGAGGCCCCCTCTCATGTTTGAGTCTCAGAAAACACCTTTAATCAGCTTCCTCAAATTCAGGTGTAATTGGAAAAGGGCTTCTCAGGCACAATTTCATGGACTCCTTCTCTCCCCTCTAGGTGGGTCTCTTGATCAACTATTTTTTTCCCTTAAGGAAACAATGATGTGTGAATGCACTGTGGCGTGTGTATGTGTCTGTCTGTCTCTGTGTTTTCCTTCTGAGTCTAGAATGGAAGCAAGGCTGGCTCCTTTAGCTTGTTGCTTTTAATAAAGGTTCTCTCACGAGAATATATCAGAGAGAACCCTAAATAGAGCAGGGATGGGGCTCCTGACAATGGGGCTTTCCATCAATGTCAACAGTTATGTGGTTCTTGGAGTAATACATCAGGTGAGCCAAGCTGTGGGATTTCAAGGAGTTGTGTTACTGGAGACATTTTTGTCACCTAGAGGGGGAGGGCCGCCTCACATGCTTTTTGCAGGAAGGGCTTCTCATTTCTGGCACATGTCAAAATACGCAAAATTTTGACTTGGGTGCGTACTGTGCCCCTAGACTTTGATTATCTTTTGTCAATAAGAAGTTTTCTTCTTCGCTCTGGTTTTAGCAAGGTTTTCGTTGATGTTCTTGTTAGAATTAGGGCATACACTAGTACAGAATAAAGGAAGGGATTTACATTTCAGAGGCAGACTTAATAGATTCTGGATGTTATTCAAATTTAAGAGTCCTTTCCTTTCAAGTGTGAGCTTTGTGGCCACTGAGGAAGCCTATCCAAACCTGCACACATTCGTTGAGCTTCCGTCGATCTGTTAGGCATGGCGAGTGGAGGAGGTGCTAAGGCTGCAGCCAGGAATGGCACGATTCCTACCATAATAATCACTTACGGTTTATTGCGGGGGGGGGGGTCCTCAAAATGATTGCAACATAATGTAGGAAACTAATTTTTCTTTTTCTTTTAAATGGATATAAAATATTTAGTATGTTCTATTTCATGTGGTGAGATTTTTTTTATCTGAAACTTGATACAACAGAGGTCCTAGTTAACTCCAAACATGTATTTCCAGAGACTGAACTATGTCTGCTCAGAAATGAAAAGTACATGACTTGAAACAGAAACTGACTAAAATATTTGTTGAAAAACAAATAAACACACGTGGAAGTCTAGCTGCTTGGTGGGACCGGTGATTCCTCAGGCCTCTAAGGCTGCGGTTGACAGGCACAGGAGATGAAGAGCCTACATGGAGGGGCTGGTTTGTATGCAAGTTACTGGGGGCGAAGAAAGGGGGGCTGCATCAGTCCCTAGGCTGCCTAGCCCCACAGACAGAAGACTAGCCTGTAGCAGAAACATAAACCATGAGTAAACCATGACACACAGAAGCACAATCACTGGTGCCAAGATGACAAAATAGGGTACCAACTTGGAGAGGTGAGTCTTCTGTCCACTTCTGCATGAAACACACTGTAGTCTTAAATCAGAATGCTACAGAGGCCTCTTGGTCCTTTTGGCCCCTTGAGGACCTGCTACGTTAGGGGCATCAGAAGCATGACATTAATATCCCTATTGTTATGAAGAACTGGCACTGAGTATAGGGGTATAAATCAGACACTATATTCAAAGTAATCTTAGAAGCATCAAATTTAAATGAGAAATGGGCTTTCAGAGATTTTGAGGAGAATAGAGTGATGCAAGTCAAGTCTTGTTGTTTGTTTTTGTTCTAGATTAAATTTAAAAAATGTTCCAGCCTGAGGAAGTTTGGTATATAGGGATGGTGAACTCCTTGAGCGCTGATTTCATATCCTGTGTTTTCTAATTCTCTTTAGAGCAGATAAAGCAGTGTCAGATACACAGTAGCCGTTCAATAAAGGCATGATTTTGCGTAGAGGGGGAAACTCAAGAGAGAATTTGACATCCCTCCTTGCTGAAATGGTTTTCAACAAACTGATCCCAAGCCACGAATATTCTCAGACAGGCGGGGGGATATCTTGGGTTATACACTGACCAATGTCTAAGAGCATAGCAGCCGCCATAGGCCGGCCTGCCTGGCTCCCAGGTAATTTTGCCTCTTCTTTCTACTCCTGGATCTCTGTTAGTGCCTGCCCCAAGCCAAGCATTCCCAGGGAGCCTTGGCAGCCATGCAAAGTTCCTTCCCAGAAACTGGTTCTTTCCACCTTAGAAAAACAACAGAACGGGAAGATACTATAGAACCTGGATTTGACTCCCAGCTCTACTAGTCATTTCAGTGGCCTCAGGTAAGTTACTTTGCCTTTCCGTGCCTCAGCTGGGCCATCTACAAAATGGCAATCCGTACGCGCACAGGGTTGCTGTGAAATCTGAATGAGACAGTCCGTGAAGGTACTCACGAATGACCACTGTCAGGGCTCAATAAATGTGGCATTTCTGAGCTGCTGCCACAGTGTCATAAGTCACTCCTCCCCAGCTACCCAGACATTCTGCTTTTCTTTATTCTGTCCAGCTCATCACACGCACCATCCATGCCTGCATATATAATCCAGAGATCAGTAGAGAAACTGAGGTTGTTTCTGCGAGAGGAGCTCATGCACCATTAGCACAGAATCCTACAGTCAAGCGTGAGGTTCCTAGGGCCTTCTCACGTGGACGTAGCCTCTAGGTTTGGTAGTCTGAACCAGGAGGCCAGAGCATCAGAGGGCTGAGTCTGACAGCTGAAGGTGGCAGATTTCATCCCTGCTGTTGTGGCTTTGCCCACTCAAGTGGAACGAACCAGCTTGTTACTTTTTTTCCCCCTTCCTGGGCCCAGAGGCATGAATTTACACATCATAGACCCAGAGTCCCCGTCTGCTCCTGTATCGCTCAGCCAAGTTCGAGGAGCTCGCTGACCTTACCCGGAGAACAAAGCCGAGCAGGTGAGAGCCTGACCTCTGCTCCTGGAGGGCGTCTCCACTGAGCAAGGGCCGGAGCGGACCAGGGGCAGCTCTGGTTTCAGATCTGGCTTTCCCATGCTCTTAGAGATAAAACAAAAGTCTGAATTCTGAAGCCAGCTGCAGCATAACCATCTGCTGCTTCAGTAAGTGGCGCCCTTCTGAGTATCGTGATCGGGTTCCTTACACCTCTGGGAAAGGCACCTTTATGTTCACCCTGCAGGTGAACGCAGGGTGGGGACTGGCCCACAAAACGAACCCTTCTCCAAGAGTCCCCCGAAAGCTTTCTTCCTTTTCCCTTTGTTTCCTAAAACCCTAAATACCAAGCACTATATTTTATGTGAATTTCCAAAATGATTTCTAAGTAAGTTTTTTGTTGAGCATAAATACACCTAAAAATATGCAAAATTTGAACATATGACACATTTAAAAAAGCAAATGATTCCGTTAAAAATCTCAAGGAATTAAAAATTGCCAGTACCTCTCAAATTCTACCCTGCCACTCTTCTTTTAAAGGTAACAATTATTCTCATTTCTATCACATTAATGAGCTTTGCCTATTTTTGCAGCTTAATTAAACTGAGTCATGCAATATGTTTTTTTTTCCATCTGATTTCTTTAGCTCAGTATTGGATAGGAGATTGATCCAAGGTTTCGTATATAGCAGTGGCTTGCTCTTTTTCATTGATGTATGGTATTCCATTTTATAAATATACTATAATTTATTTCTCCATTCTACTGTTGATAACTATTTATTTCCAGTCTTGAGGTCTTATGAATACCTGTGCTATGCATACAATTTTATATATATTGTCATGCACAAGTGTATGCATTTCTCATACACATATTACATACTTGGGAGTGGAAACGTTGAGTCACAGGTTGTACATATGTTCAGATAGCTACACGAAAATAGGCAAACAGGTCCCCAAAGGGTGTGCCAGTCTCCAC
Organism: Mormoops blainvillei; assembly: GCA_004026545.1. Classification (NCBI taxonomy): domain Eukaryota; kingdom Metazoa; phylum Chordata; class Mammalia; order Chiroptera; family Mormoopidae; genus Mormoops; species Mormoops blainvillei. Next base: position 81,123 of record PVJD01005129.1, on the reverse strand, counting down.
TCAAAATAGCATTGTACGAATGACCAGCCGCCCCACATTCTCAACTACTATCGATAGTTGTATTAATATTTTTAAATATAAGTCCTCTGATGGGTGCACAGTAATATCTGATTAGTGTTATATTACATTCCCTTGCTGAGCAGTGGTGTTGAGAAATTTTTCATGTGCTTATTGGCTAGTTGGTTACCCTCTTTGAAAAAAACTGCTTAACTCATTTGTGCATTTTCTATTGTTTTGCCAGAAATTTTCTTATTAATTTGTAAGATTTATTTATATTTTCTGAGTATGGGTCCTTTATTAAAATGATATATTACAACTACCTTCCTTCCCTCTAGTGCTTACCTTTTTATTTTCTAAACAGTGTCTTTTGGAGAAAAGAAATTCTTAACTTTAATGTAGTCGGATTAAACCATCTTTTCCTTTAAACTTCGTGGGTTTTGTTTCCTGTTTAAAACATTGTTTGTTAACCCAAGGTCATGAAGACACTCTTTTGTCCTTCCCTTTGAACATTTTAGTTTTATCTTTCAAAATCAGATTGACAGTCAGGCTAGAATTATTTTTGTGTGCATGCATTACCAGAGGTGAAGCTTCGTGTATTCCTACATGGATTTCAATGTTGTAGCACCATTTACTGAAAATACTGTGATTTAGTTACTGTGCTACAAGGTCTTATTTGTCATAAATCAGTGGGTGTATGTGTGTACTATGTTTATTGATTCTCTATTGCCTTTCCTGCTCAGCTTGCTTGTGCAGGAGATACGTATCTATCTAGATATATGGAGATGTAGATCTCTCTATATATCCGCTATCACTACACTTTCTTATTATACCTTCACAATAAATCCTGATATATGGTAAAGTAAGTCATCCTATTATGTTAGTCATTTTCCAGATCATCTTTGCTATTTTTGAGCACTTGATTGTTCATACAAGTTTTATAATCATCTTGTCAATTATAACCCACCAAAAAATGCTGAAGATTTTCATTGGAATTGCATTTAACCAAAGGACAATATGAAAAAAAATTGACATCTCATAATATTGCATCTTTTAATTCATGATCATTGTATATCCCTCCATGCATTTACATTTTCCAATTTTTTTCCCCAAAAGTGTTGTCGTTTTCTGCATACAGCTATTGACAATATGTTGTTAGATGTGTCTGTAGGTATGAGTTGTATTTTGATGCTATTATAAATTATACATGGTGTATACATATATATGTGATTGTCTGTGTTTTGGAGCATTTCTATGCCCAAACATCAAGGTTTACTCTAAATCTAGAATAATGAAAATGTGTGTGAAATTAGCAATTAACACAAGCTTGAAAATTGGACCAATGGAACAAAGCAAAGTGTCTAGAAATAGACTTACACAAATATGGTCGATTAAATTACGACAGAAGCTCATAGCAACTAAGTGTGAAAATAATTGTCTTTCAATGGTGCTGGGTCAATTAGATACGCATACGGAAAAATATCTAAACATTGGCCCCCACTTGAAATGATCTTTTCAGGATAAATCACAGTCTTAAAGATGAAAGCTAAAGGACAAACTTGTGGTATAGCTTCATGACCTTGGGTTTGGTTAGGTACGGACATTTTAAGCAAGCCACAGAAATCCTTAATTATTTATTTTATATAGTTGCTGATAATATTTGGGTTTCTAACTGTATTTCTGTATTTGTTTTCTTTGTTTCAACTGTAATACATTCTGTTTTCTCTCTTCCTTGCCTTATTTTGGATGAGGCACTTTTAATATTATTCCAATTTCCCTGGCAAACTTGATAGTTAAATACTCTGTTACTATTCTTTTAGTTGTTACTCTAGATATTAAAACAGGCATTCTAGAGATGTTGGTGTCTAATGTAAGTGACTGCTTTTACCTATTCACAGACACTTCTTGGAACTGAAAATTTAACTCCAATTAATTCCATCTACATACTATGTCATTTATTAAATTTATATATATTTTAAATCCCATAGCTGATTATCATTAGTGGTCTGCAAAGTTATTATTAATTTTAATTTACCCACATATATACACTCTTTCTTGTTCTTCATTGTTTCCATTATTTTTATGCTTTTGTCTGGGGTCATTTTCTTTATGCTGGAGAATTAACTTTAGCATTTTTAAAATGTTATCTTTCATTTAAAGTTTACATTTAATATTATTTTATATTAGTTTCAGGTGTACAACATAGTGGTTAGATAATCACATACTTTACCAAGTGTTCCTTTAGTATTTTTTAATAGAAATCAGCTTATATGGCTCATTTCAGTTTTTGTTCATCTGAAAAATATCTTTATTTTCCCTTCACATTTGATTTTTCCCCAGCACTCCAAAAATGTCTTTCCATTTTTCCTTAAAGTTACTTAAAATTTTTTCTCTTTGCTTTTAGATTTCAGTCATTTGAATGTGATACCCAAGCGTGGTTCTTCTTTGTATATACCCTTGTTGGAGTTGGGTGATTCTCTTGCATCTATGTATTTGATAGGCTACTATCTTTTTATCAGTTTTGGAAAATTCTCAGACTTTATCTCTCAGGATGATTCTGGCTCCTTATCTCCCTCTTTCCCTTGTGGGCCTCCGGTTATATCTGTGTTTGTTTGTTCGTTTTTTAATACCATTTTCTGCTCAAATTTACAATTTATAATTCTTTTCTCTATTTTTTATCCATTTTCTCATATGTTACAAATGGCATTATTTCTTACTGTCATTTCTTCCAGTTAGCTGATCCTCTATTCATCTGGGTTCAATTTCCTGGAAACCCATTAAAGTTCTTAGTATCAGTTATTTTTATTTCTACACTTTCCATTTGATTACTGATTCTTACTGATTACTGCTGTAGGATAAATGTTCTATCTTGCCCCATACTCAAAAACATATTAGTCATATTTCAGAAAGCTGTTCTTTCAAGGATCCATCAGTCATATATCAGAAAATTTGTTCTTTTCTGTTGCTTCCTCACCACCCTTGATCCTCTTTCTTTATATAGCTATAATTTTTTTCAAGCAATAAATGCCCAACATTTTATATAAAAACAGATAAGGTCTCTGATTTATGTTAGTTTCCTCTAAAGAGGATTTTTTTTTAAGCTTCTGACAGGCATTTGGGGTTGGGAAAAAATCACTCTAAACTATTCAGATACTGAAGTAACTTCCACTTGATTTTGGGGGTTAGAGAGCCTGGTCTAATTCCGGTTTGCCTGTACTCCTAGGGTAGAGGTTTCTAGGAATCTCAAGAACCTAACCTGGTCTTGCACTGTTTACCAGGGCTCTCTTTCTTGACAGTACCTGAACTCAAATTTTTCTCTCCTGAAAATCTAGTGCCTCTAAAATCTACGCTTACCTTCTAGTCCTCTCGGTGACTACGTTCGCTTCGCCTGTGCCACTTAGTTACTGTCAAATAACTCAAGGAGAAAGAAGGCACAGAAATCGTGCTGTTCCTCTGGCTTCCCTTCTCTCTGAAACGTGACCTCATCTGTCCCAGTGCCTTGGTAGGCCCCCAAACCCATGGTCACCTTCCCGGTCTTGTGAGTCCAGAGCTGTCTAGCCAGCACCTTCTATTTGGACTTCCACAGGGAATTGGAAATCTGACCTCTTATACAGTGTGATGTACGAAATGGTGAAGTTCTTATGGGAAATAGAGCTCAGAATGTTGGACTCACCTCTGTGGAACTTCCATCTTTTAAGAAAATAGTTTTGGCCTCTCAGATCCTCTTGATGGTTCTCTCGCGTTTGTCTTCCTCCTTCCGTCTGTCTCTCTCTGACTCTGACTTTTACTCTCACTCTTGTACTACACACACACGTTTGGTTTGCTGCAAGCTAATCTGTCATAGCCTCAGGCAGAAGTCCCCAAAGATTTTATTTCTGTGAATCCGAAAAACTCCAACTGGCCTAAACTGGTCTCTATATTTCGAGTTCCAGCTGAAGGGTTTGGGGGGACCTTAGCATTTGGAGGACTGGGTATGGTTGAAAGGCACTTGTTAAGGAGATAACAGAAGGGAGTATCTGGTTAGAGAAGTGGTTCTGTAAGTGGTCTCTCAACCAGAAATGCCAGCATCACCTGTGCCAGAATTTTAAACTCATTTCATGGTTGTTTTTTCAACAGGAATGAAAATACTAGTAATTTTGATCAAACTTAACACTATAATTCTAATTGCTTCCTCTTTTCCCCTTCAAGTCACACTCCAGGGCCTTTCGGACTACTCAGCTCCCCTTGACTTTGCCCTGTTTCTTCCCTTGAAGCACAGTGTATAACCTATGACCTTGTTAAAAAATGCCTATCTTTCGGCCTCACCCCAGCCTAATGCATCAGAATCTTTGGAGCTGGGGCCCAGGAGACTGTTTTAAGATGCTCGCCTGGCGATTCTTATGCACGTTAAAGGGCTCTCAGGTGAGGAAGCGGGAGTCGCTGCTGTAAATCTTAATCCTAGTGTCTTCGTTAACTTTTAAAATCCCTTTGTATTCACAGGCCTAGCACAGTGCTGGCCATCCTATAGGTACTCGGTAAACATGGTTGGAAGTGGGACCATCTGACTTAGTGACTGAGATCATTGAATGAAAGCGTGTATCTTTTAGAGACCATCTTCCTCATTTATAAGACGACCAAAAAGGCTGTGTATATCCAAAAACACAAAGCACCAATCTCATCTCATCTGACATCTATGTATTTGGAAATTTCAGATAATCATAAGGGCCAAAAAGTGATGCTCCTAATAATACACCCAAAGTCCTACAAAAATACAAACTCTCCATTGCCAAATACAGTACGCTCAGTCGTGTTGGGATTGGCCTCTGGTATATGTGTGACCCAGCAGGCTGCCTTTGGGAAAGGAGAGCAAGACTTCGGGTGGAGGGAGGAAGACGGCATCGGTATTTTTTGGGTTGGTTGAGTATGTGTGGATGCTAGATTATTTTTATAAAGCCATTAAGGTATTCTGGGAAAACATTTTCCTAAAAATGCTAATACGGGAAGGTTAAATCCAAAAAGAACCCCTAAGAAGTGAGATAGGAAGTAAACGTGAAGAACACTTGCAGTGAAATAAAAATAATCGAAAAACTGCATCAGAGAAGGTGACACGATAACAAAACCAAGAATCTAAATGTGGAACGAAATAAAAATTTAAATAATCAAGTTAAAAAATATGTCAACGAAGCCCAAAATATTATATAAGCAAAACCATGATTTCTTAGGAAATCATGGCTCTGGCTCTAGAAGGTAGAGGGGAGATGGGAATTGGTCCTACCTCCTCCAGTTGCACCATGAGAGTAACATTGTGCCCTTGTTCCGCTGTCAACTTTCCATCGGCAGTGACAATCCGAAGCCCCCGTGGGGCCTTCCCTGGACACTTCTGTGGTTTGGCAGTGTACTGTTCTCTCACTCCGTCAGTACAGTTATTGGAAACCACCTTCCTATACCTAAATGGAGAAACGGTCAAGTTGTAATCGAGCTCATTATAATTCAGATCGCTCCCAATTTTTTAAGCTAAACCTACTGCCTAGTCCTGAGGTCTATCAACAACTACATTTCACATTGCTCTGAGGATGACAGGTAATTCATATAAAGCACCCAACAGAAATACAAATCCTCATAATAACATGGTGTACCTATGACTAGCACTTAATATACTTTCATTCAGTTGGTCAATCAATGAATCATTTCACTTCAGAGCTGTGGGAGATGCACAGCAGTAGAAGACATGGTCCTTACCCTTGCTAAATTTATAATCTAGGTGAAGAAATCTATGTGAATAATCTAGGAAATACTTCAATGGTTATACCATTAAGGGTTAGAATGAGTAATATATATTGCAAAAGAATTTGCAATTCAGAGAAAGAATAGATTATTATGGGATGACATGGCTTAACATTAGATCTCATAAACTATGCTAGAGTAATGGCATAGTGCAGAAAGTTGCCTAAATTTCATACTTCCCATTCAATATTTCATGAGGCATTATACTGTCTAAATCATTGAAACCTCATGTTAAGGAGACTTCAGTCTGAAGATTGAGTGAATCCTTCCTATCATTTTGCTTATTTCTCCTTGTTTTAGCTTTAATGAAAAAATGAATTGTCCTACAGATTTACCCTATACAATTGATCGGATTCATAATAAATTAAATCTGTGGTTTTAGGATGACTTACCTTTAAGGCTTTGCAGCTTCAGTGTTACCTGTTCAACACCTTTTTGTCTGTGGCCCACAGTAACTACTTCATGGATTCCTATATTTGATTTCCCTAGACTTTTGTCTATAATTAGCGGTAGAGCTCAAACCAGATGCAAAGCCCAAGATCTTTCCCCTTTTCTAGATCAGGGATTGATAGACTTTTCATATAAGGGATGAGACAGTTAATGTTTTAGCTTCGTGGTCTATATGGTATTTGTGGCAAGGGTTCAACTCTGGTTATGAATGAAAATGGACACAGACAATGTGCAAAGGATGAATGCAGCTGCATTCCAATAAAACTTTATTTACAAAAACCAGCAGTCTCCTCGATTTGGCTTGCAGGCTGGTGTTTTCCAATCCCTTCAAATCTAGCCAAGGTCCTCTCTTCTGTTCCTGAGGTAGTCTCAGGACTACCTCAGCTCATGGTTGAGAAAGTCAAATTAAATACTGTCTGAGAAAGTGCTTTGAACACTATGAATCACTACAAGGTCAACTTTTAACCTTTAACTTACCTTGTAGGGTAATTGCATGGATTAAATGGACTAAGGTACACAGAGTACTTAAAGCCGCCCTGGCAATTAGCAAGTGCTTATGAAATGTTACCAATTATCTTTATTTAATACTATTATTATTTCTCCTACCTGTTACCAACTTTTATGTCTTCCAAATGCCCTTAGGATAAGTTGCAAATCCAATTACCCTGTGCAGAAAGTCCTCCACAAGCTAACGTCATTCTACTTTTCTGGATTCTTTCTCTCCAATAAGCTCATTTTGCTCTAGCCATGCTTCTCTTTTCAATCCTCTTGAAAGTATTCATTTTCTTTTGCTTGTTCTGCCTCTATGTCCTCCTGTATGCTGCACAGCTGCCCGTGCTTTTAGTTACAGCTTATCACCTGTCTTTTCCTGACCGTGATAGTAAAATAGTAAGATAGTAAGAAGTTCACAGAGAGTTCTTACTGTGTTTTAGTTTAGTCATTGTGCTAAGTTCTTAACAAGACTTTCCTCATTCCCTTTCAAAATATCCCTAATAAGGAAGGCATTTTTATTCTTAATGTATGGATGAACAAATTACGGTTCAAAAAAGTTCACTAGTTTTCTCAAGATTGCACAGCCAGGACCCTAGACAATTTACCTCTGGAACACATCTGCTTTTTACCACTACACTGTGCTGAATGGAGAAATGACACCCCTCCTCTAAACTCCTAAAGGAATCTTCTGATTGACTCCACAGGAATCACTTATGCCCTATAGGACTGCCTTCCTGTGTATGACTTTAAGTTCCTAGAGGGAATCCTTGAGCCCTGGACGTGCAAGGCGGATATTCGCAAGGTCCGCACTGAGGTGGCTGTACCATTTTAAAAACTGAAATATCAGAACAGCCTCTGGCTGTTGCCACTGCCCCAACCCTTTCAAGCACCTCACCCACCAACCCAGCAGTTCTGATCTGTATCTTGGAACCTTGCTTCTCCCTACAATCCAGCAACTGAAGGGGTTAACACCTAGCACAAGCAGGCAGACACCAAACCCCTGCTTCTGCACTAAAATCCCCACCCATTCTGATTGGGCATTCTTATGTCTGAGCCTTTTTAATATCACTCCATTGGATATTTTTAAAAAATAAATTGGATCGTGCTTGTGAGTATCTGCTGATTAAAACAGAAAATAATGGCAGGTGGGAGAAAAAAGAAAAAAGAAAGTCGCTGACATTGGAGAGTGGTGGCATTCTGGTACCAGCAATGGTAGCAAGAAAGTGGCTGTCAATGTCACACAGTAACTAAGGCATCTCAGTGAACTTAACTGTGCATAAGAAACTCCCCGTCTGTATCTGAGGTGAGGTGCCAGGCAAAGGAAAGGCAGATTATGATTTTTAAGCACTTAGCACCCGAGCCCACCTATGCCTCTGTCTTGGCTCGCAGCTGTAGAGGCTCAGGCTCACCATCACCACTGTCATCATCAGCTAGGGGACATCCCTGTTGTTTGTCTCTGCTCTGACCAATCATTGCCTTGGGCTTTCCCGAATCCTGCAGCAACAGGAGTTCTGCTTAAATCCAAAGCACAGATCCATCCCCCTGGGATTCTGCCACAGAGAGACTATTGGTAATTTTTTTTTAATGCTCATTAAAAACCATTCTGAAACTATTTTATTTCCTGGATGAAAATGGCATTGCATTAGCCCTACCAGACCTGTCCCTTAAATTTAGAAGAAAATTGTGCAGAAGTACAAAGTTAATTTACTCAAGTAAGCACGCACCTGCTTTTTGCATTACAGAATGCTCCTATTTTCATACCAGCAGCTGTCCCTGGGTCTGAGTTACATAAATGAATAATGCATTTAATATGTTATTAAATGGGGCTGCTAACTCCACAATAACAAGGCAACTTATGATTATGCTGGACTTAAGCTCTGCATATTACTGGGGTGCATTTAGTGGGTAAAGAATTCTTCAATCTACTAAGAAGAAATGTGATCTGTAATGGCAAGGGAGTCTTGTACAATTACAGAAAAGAAAACATTCTGCAAATGTGCCCCTGATATTATCAGCCGCTCATCAGTAGACAGTGTCTTATTACGCCAGTAACCCCTATTCAACTATGCGCTTCCTTCCCATCTTGACAACCCTCTGTCGCCTTTTCATTTTTACCTCTATCTTCCTTGAGTTTGCTTCTGTATTGCCTGCCCGTCTTACAAAAGATAAAGATCATAGCTTTTCTTTGTGAGAGCGAAACTGTTATTTTACCATTTAGTAGTTCTTTTAATCTTGTGATTTGGGGTGCAATACCGACGTCGGTGATGATGCAGTCTATGTTAAGGTGACAGCATCATCTAGCTTAGCAGATCAAAACCATATCTGTTTTGTAGGATCACTGGGAGGCATTTTTAAAAAAATAAATGGGTGTCAAGGCCCTACCACCAGAAATTATGATTTAATTGAGAATTCTGGGCATCACTGGGTTTCGTTTCTGCTTTTGTTTTAAGCTCTCCTGGTGATTCTAGTATGCAAACAGGATCACAGACCACTGCCCTGGTGGTTAAAACTAATGTAGGATCAAATTACCTGGGTTTAAATTCAGGCTCTTACATACTATATGAACTTGGGTGATTTATCCATCCTCTCTCTAATATTTGGGTTTTCTGCCCATAAAATAGGGAAAATTATAGGATCTTTTCATAAAGCTCCTGGGAGAATTGAGATAATGAACTCAAAAAGGCTTAGAATAGAGTCTGGTACATTGTAAGAACTTAACAAATATTAAAATATCAAAAGTTAGTGAAAATAACAGTATTTAAATCATTAAGCATTAACTTGCTATTATCCAGCAAATTCTGTGAAAATAGAAGCTATACTCTTATTGCCAAGATCATCTTAAGATCATATATGTCGACTTCCAGCCAAGATGGAGGCATAGGTAGATACGCTTCACCTCCTCACACAACCAAAACAAGGACAACAAATCTGAAAACAAAAAACAACCAGAACTGCCAGAAAAATCAAACTGTATAGAAGTCTGACAACCAAGGAGTTAAAGAAGAAACATTCATCCAAACTGGTAGGAGGGATGGAGACCAAAGACTGGCAGCTGGGGTGGAGAGGAGTCGTGACAAGGCAGTGGACCAGGAGGGCCAGGAGGCCGCTGGTAGACCAGACGGTCCCACATTTGCATGCAGAGAAGCAGGGAGGAACAACTAGGGAACAAGGAAGACCGTGCAACCCAGGGTTCTAGAGTGGAGAAATAAAGCCTCAAAACCTCTGGCTGTAAAAACCTGTGGGGGTTGGGGCAGCAGGAGAAACTCCTAGCCACACAGGAGAGTTCATTGGAGAGATCCATGGAGTCCTAGAATGTATACGAACCCACCCACCTGGGCATCAGCACCACAAGGGCGCAATCTGCTTGTGGGTGGCAAGGGAAGTAACTGAAAGTGGGGTGAGAGCTGAGCTAATGGCATGTTCCCTCTCTGACCCCTCCCCCACATACGTCACTATAACACAGCAAAGTGGGCTGCCCCGTCCTGGTGAACACCTAATGCTCCGCTCCTTAGAACGTAAAAGGTGCACCAAGACAAAGAAATACGGCCCAAATGAAAGAACAGATCAAAACTCCAGAAAAAGAACTAAGTGAGGAGGGGATAGCCAACCTATGAGATGCAGAGTTCAAAAAACTGGTAATCAGGATGCTCAAAGAAATGGCTGAGCATGGTCACAAAATAAAGGAGAAAATGAAGGCAATACAAAGTGAAATAAAAGAAAATATACAGGGATGCAATAGTGAAGAGAAGGAAACGGGGCCTCAAATCGACTATTTGGAGTGAAAGGAAGAAATAAACATCCAACTGGAATGGAATGAAGAAACAAGAATTCAAAAAAATGAGGAGAGGCTGAGGAACCTCTGGGACAACTTTAAACATTTCAACATCAGAATCATAGGGGTGTCAGATGGAGAAGAGGAAGAGCAAGAAATTGAAAACTTATTTGAAAAAATAATGAAGGAAACCTTCCCTAATATGTCAAAGGAACTAGACATGAAAGTCCAGGATGCTCAGAGAGTCCCAAAGAAGTTGGATACAAGAAGAAACACATCAAGGTACATCATAATTACATTACTCAAGATTAAAGATAAGGAGAGAATCCTAAAAGCAGCAAGAGAAAAGGAGACAGTTACCTACAAACAAGTTCCCATAAGACTATAAGCTGATTTCTCAAAAGAAACCATACAGGCAAGAAGGAACTGGAAAGAAGTATTCAAAGTCATGAAAGGCAAGGGCCTACACCCAAGATTACTCTATCTGGCAAAGCTATCATTTGGAATGGAAGGGCAGATAAAGTGCTTCCCAGATAAGGCAAAGTCGAAGGAGTTCAACATCACCAAGCTCTTATTATGTGAAATGTTAAAGGGATTTATCTAAGAAAAAGAAGAAGTAAAAAACTATGAACAATAAAATGACAACAAACTCACAACTACCAACAACTGAATCTAAAAAAACAAAAGCTAAGCAAACAACTAGAACAGGAAAAGAATCACAGAAATGGAGATCACATGGAGGGTTATCAGTGGGGAAGGGGAGGGGGAAGAATGGGGGAAAAGGTACAGGGAATAAGGAGCAAATTGGTAGGCACAAAATAGACAGTGGAAGGTTAAGAACAGTGCAGGAAATGGAGAAGCCAAAGAGCTTATATGTACGACCCATGGACATGAACTAAGGCAGGGAGGATGCCGGAGGGGCAGTGCAGGGAGAAGGGTGATAAAGGGAGGAAAAAATGGGACAACTGTAACAGCATATTCAATAAAATATACTTTTAAAAATATCAAATCTGTCCATGTCAATTCCTTTCTTAAAATCATTCACAAATTACTGTGGGTTTACTGAGAAAAGGTATGGTTCAGGTTTGGAGTAGAGGTCCATGATCTGGCCTCAGTGTATTTTTCCAGCTTCAGCTCTTTCCACTGTCCCATACACTTCCCGGGCTCAGGCCACACTGAAGCCTACAAGCCTTCTTTTGCCTGTGCTGTTTATTCTACCTGGAATGCTCTTTCCTCCTGCCAAGCGCCTACACATTCTTTAACAATCACCTGAGAAATCACATTTTTCAAAAAAAGTCATCCCTTTCCTTTTTTCACAGTAGTTATTGCATGCAACAACCACGGTAGTGCTTCGTGAAACTCTAGGTCTTCCGGTAGCCAAGGTCAGTCTTATTGACAGTGAGCTGTGGAGTCCCCCATTTGAGCTCACAAAACAGTGTGGTGAGCCCTGGCTGGTGTGGCTCAATGGATTGACTGTCAGCCTATGAACTGAAGGGTCACTGGTTTGATTCCCCAGTCAGGGCACATGCCTGGGTTGTGGGCCAGGTCCCCAGTAGGGGGCACGCGAGAGGCAACCACACATAGATGTTTCTCTCCCTCTCTTTCCCTCTGTCTAAAAATAAAATAAAATAAAATATTTAAAAAATAATACCAATTAAACAACAATAGCAGTGTGATGATTGCTGGGGGAAGGGGTAAAAGGGAACTAAATGGTAATGGAAGAAAATATAATAAACATTAAATTAAAAAAGAATTTATATAGTTTAATATTTTGGATGGTACTACATGCCTTTGTTTTCAAGGGAAAAAAAGCCTTGTTATAATGACATTTGACTTGATGACACAAGAAATGGAACAAGCCTCGGGAAGACAGAAGAGGGCTAGTCCTGGGTACAGTGTAGGGCTAAGACTTAAAATCTTCCTAGACTCAGTGTGCCCACATTTAACAACAATCTTATGCAGTAGACATAACATCAGCATTTAGAAAGAGCTGGGTTCTGTAGCTGACGAAGCAGGTTTTCAAGTTTCTCTCCTCAAGGCAATAGTTCTCAAGATTTTCCCCTTCAACTGAGTAAGAAGACCTAAGAATTAGGGGAACATCCACAGATGGTCCTAAACAGAGGGAAGGAAACTTCCCTTGCAAGAAGTAGGATAGAAGCACATCTCATTTAATTTCAACAGCAAATGGAATGTGACTTTGTTTTAAATGCCGACTTGATGAGATGGGATGCACGGCAGTGCTGGACAAAATGACTTAAAATCGAGAATCATGACAGTGACTCATGGAATCCAATATCTAAGTCAACTGCTTGTATGACTAATTTATATAAGAAATGTTTCCTTCTTTTGAGTGCCTGCAGTCCCAGGAATCCTACTAATCATATCAATTTAGACATGGACATGTCAGAGCCTGAAGGGATCTCAAAGGTCATCCAGTACAGTCCCTTCACTTTGTACAAAAGGGAAAGGAGATACAGTGTGGAGAGTTTCCCAAGGTCACACAGGGCACTAGTACAGTTCTGTGCCTCTGGACGGAGTTTGATGTTCTCTTGCCACTGTGCCATACCGTTTGGTCGAGCATTGGTAATGCAACACCATTCACGGGGGTGAGAGCAGCAATGTGACAATCATGATCTTCACATACAGTGACATTCACCTTCTTTATTTCCCAACCCTAATACCATCTATGAAAATATGCAAAACCACGTCTAAGAAAGGTGCTCTGAGAAGGCAACTCTGTAGCAACAGTGGCCGAGTCTCTGCTGTGAGCTCGCACTGTGTTTTGCGAGGAAACGCAGGCGAGGCCCCTGCGGCGTCGGGTCTGTGAGTGGTGCAAGTGACATCCCTCCTGTGAACTTTAAACACATGCACCGCTTCTAGGACCAATTATTCTCCATGAGACACACACTGATAAATCTCGCTGAGGTGATCAGACTGAACATCAAAATCCCCACCAAGTGCAGAAACATATAGAATTGGGACAAAATCAGAGCCCCTAGAGACCCTGGCAATGGCAGGTTAGCCGGTGTCTAAGTGTTTCCATAGCTGACGTAGGGAGGGTTATGCACCTAAAAATATTCCAAGTGTATATTGACAGTATGAAGATTACTCTTTTGATAAAATGTACATATATTTTTTTTCCTGGACCTACTAAATGTTATTATGTATATGCTAAATTAATGCTATTTTAAAATCATTTTTAAGCTTCTTGAGTAAATATCCCTATTGTATATTGAGAAACTAACCCTGAGGAACAATAAACTCTATCATTTACATTCATCCAGGAAGAATTAATGACTCTTCTAAAGAAACTCCACAGGCAGAAATTTCTACACACGCTTTTCTTTTTAAACACATCTAGAAATATCTCTAGCTTAAGAGGAAGAAAAAAAAATTGTTCCCCTGAGAAGATTATCTTGGTTTCTGAGAATAAACCAGCCCAATGCCCACTTTATTTTATATTGACAGGATTTCTTACAGTTGGCATGAAACAAGCAATGCCCGCATTAATTTAACAGCTTAAATTTGCAGCACGTTCCCTGAATCCCAAACAGTATAAACAAGATATAACCACATTTAAGTACAACTAAATGAGCTTGTGCTTGTGTATGTGCAAACTGAGATATATACAGACACGGATGGAGAAACAGTGAGATATGATATGGGTTCTTTTTTTTTCAGCACTAACATGCAAGAATATATACAAAGGAATACCAATTTCATTTTATTTGAACAAAAGGAACTCACCTACCAGTTAGGTACAGGTGTTCTCTGCTTTGAGTGGTATTGAGGGCCAGGCATGTGTTTTGATGTAAAGTGGTTTCTAATTATGTAACTTTATAAGCTTATTCAGGTTATTATTTGTTTCACAGATGAGACAACAAAGGTTTAGACTGAATATGCCCGGGATCGCAGTAGTGCAGTAGCTATTAAGTATTAAATAAATGTTTGGACTATATACACATGATAAAAAAAGAATGTTTCCCCCTCTTTTCTCCTTTATTCCTGAGGAGCCCTTAGCTGATGACTACTGGTGACGGTATGTGCATTTGCAAAGTGACTACTGTTTGCTAGGTATGCTAGGGATTTTGCTGTATGTTTTATATATAGTATTCGATCTGCCCCCAAAGCAAATAGCAACATTTTATAGGTTAGGGAACTAAGGCTCAAAGAAAGAAAGTCACTTGCTAAAGAATGGTACATGACAGAGGTCAGACTCAAATGCTTATTTGTTTCTTTCTGAAATAACTGCTTTTCACCAAACAAAACATTCCCCACTATGACAGTTCATTCTTCATGGATAACAAGCCAAGGCCCCAGCACCAGCCTCCTTGCTTCCCATGGAAGGGTTGATGGAAGGCGTGAGGGCAAAGGGTGAGCAGAGGCAGGGAGCCTACAGCGGAGAATGCGGCAGAACTGCGCTCACACTCCTTTCCTTGGACCAGGGATGAAGGACTGGCAGCCACAGCCACTGGGAGGGACACGCCGTGCCCACTGCAGCTCTTATTCCAGCGAGCACTTCTGAGTCCTAGCCAAGAACTGAGACAATAACGGCACCACCATTCTGCACGGTGAAGCTGATAAATATTTTGGCATCCCCTTAAAATAGCATTTCTACGGGGCATAATATTAACTTATGCTAGAATGTTTCCATCGCGGCGAAGTGAATGAACCCGAAAACACTGCTCTGTATACAGGGTAATAAGCTGACTGTGAAAGCAAGCAAAGCCATTTATAAAGTGAGGCATTAAGAAAAATAAGGCATGGAAAAGGAAAGTTTACTTGCATGCTTTCAGCTAAACTCTCAGAAAGGTGATGTTGGAAGATTTGCTTGTTTGGCTCGACCGACAAGGGGGAAAGAAAGGGAAGGGTCAAGTCAGGGAACGTGTATAAAGGACCCACGGACAAAGACAACGGGGGGGGGGGTTGACTGTGGGAGGCAGGGGGTGGGTAGGGCAGAGGAGAGTAATGGGGGGAAAATTGGGATAACTTTAATTGAATAACAATAAAAAAATAAATTAAGAAAAAAAAGAAATGATTGTTTCCTAGACCCCATTCCATTCAAATTCTGACTGCACGACCACGCGTGTGCTCTGCTGTGAGGCAAGTGAGGTGTCTGGGGAGTGACATTTAGGGAGGGACCACTCTCAGGCTGACCTTGCCCGTGGGTGCCTCTGCACTTTGTCCCAGCTTGGAGCTAACAGATTCTGAACTGACTAAGCAGGGGATGCCCACGAGTGGGTCGAAACTGGCAGTGGAGAGACTTAGGGCCCATGGCGGCTCCTTAATTCCACAGGCTTCCAGGCACTAACGCCAAGTCTTGTCCTTGAGAAAATGCCATGGCAGCCCTTTCGCCCAGCTTCCCTCTTGTTTCTCTTGCCTGAAATGACCTTCCTCCTTGTTCATTTGGGAAACACTACTTACCCTTCCTCTCGGCTTTGCCTTGCAGGACCCACTGGCATTTATATTTCAAAGAGAAAGGAGTCGCCGATGTGGAGGGCTTGGAGGAGGTGTGCGAGTAGGAGGCTAGTTTTTTAGCCTTTACGGGGTTTAAAAACCCCTTTACGGGGCTAACTGGGCAAAGCCTGGGTGCACAGGTCTAAGACATAACCAGGAAGCTGGGTGGAATTGGCTTTATGTGCCAGCGGGAATACCTCCACTTGCCAAAAGAGACTAATTAATGTTGTATTTTTTAATAACAATTATTATGGCGTGAGAATGTTCACTGCAGCATTATTTATAGTGGCAGAAAATAGGAAATAAGCAAAATGTCCATAAAAGCGGATGACTAAGAAACCCCGGTGCTTCAATACCATGGAACGAAAAGTAATTGGACAGAAGGTAATCTTATACATTCTGACTTGGAAGGATGTAGAAGATATATTTTTGAATGAAAAAGGAAAAAAACAACAACATATCTAGTAGAGAATCACATGTAAAAACAACCTCCTCAACTAATTTTAACCTTTTTCCCTGGCCTCATTATTCACTGGCAAATGAAAAGTGTCTGATAATACCCATATCGACCAGATCACAGCTGTATGGAAAAGGAGGTAGGGTTGGGGTGATAATCTAAATGGGCTTGTTAAACACAGAAAACCTATGTATACATTTCTTTTGCAATTAAATATTTTTAGATAAAAAGCTAAGTGCTTAATGGTAGCACTCTAGTGGCTATATTAAATACTGAATCTGTGTTTCTATGTCAGTGACTGAATCCATAGCTATGTGACACCTGGGGTGAGGGGTTGGAGAGACATTAAGAAAGGCAGAAAGTTCTTTTTTAATTCCATCTACATTTTACCTCTGGGCAACTTTTGAAGTGGCTACAGACACTGTAAATGGGAAATCGATGGTGTGAGGTTTTGGAAGGTAATTTCAGACTCCCTGTCCCAATTAAGAGTCTTTTTGTTCCTAATGCAAAGTGCAGTGTGTTTCGACGACACACTGATCAGTGAGGTTACTATTGTCACCCCCCACACCCACACACATTTTAGCCCATTAATCCCTATGTGGGTGGTCATGCCTTCACCTGTGAGCACCTTACACTTAAGAGCAGGGCATTTGTCATGCCTACTGATGGCTGGTATTTATCATACACTCTCTTCACACAAGCTGATTCACTGATGCTGATGCTTTTTTATAAAAAGTCTGCATGGGGTAGATGAAACCAGTAGCTATGGTAACTTAAAAATCCTTTAGGGTCAAATGCTATCATGTAAAACCCACCGACATGAACAAACCTCTGAGAGTGAAGGTTGATCGCTAGGAAGTAATGTTTGTAATTTTGTGATTCAAAAACATAACTGCATCGACAAACATTTATAGACCTGGACACTGATCACTGAATCACATTTTTAAATTTAATTTTAATCGTATGTGGAATAGATGAAAAATCCCTTCAAACAGAACACTATAATTTAAGCATCTCTGATCCTTTATTTTATATACGTCAGGATTCATTTGGATTTCATACACTGAGTTTGCCTAAGGACTGGGCAAACTTTTTGATATTTATTAAACCTATTTAGAAGTAGCTTAAAAAGCGTGTGTGTGTGTGTGTGTGTGTGTGTGTGTACACATACGGGTACATATTCACTCTCCCTATTCTGGTGATTTGAGTAGCACCTGAAACAATTAGACTCCTCTGTACTTCAGCCTCTCCTCATCAATACCAAAGAGAAAGTAATATAACTTCCTTGACTGACTGAGGGAGTGAAAAAAAATCAATTTTGAAATTAGCTTTAGAGGTTTCCGATGCTGTTTGCAAGGTCTAAACACTCTGGTACATGCAAGTAATAAAAGTTTAAGTTATTTAAATTATACCTTAGTTATACTATTAAGTTCATTTATTCTATCAGCCCTTTCAATTTTTCCCCCATGGGATTAGATGCTGGAGGCCTTTCTGAGCCATTGCTGTAAAGATGTTTTTTGTATTTTCCTTAGATTTTGTGTTACGGATCAAAGACATCACAACTCATTCCTTCATTCAAAGGTTCTAGGAATCCATAACAGCCGAGAAAATTATATTTGAGGTACTTGTCTGTGTTTTTTCCCTTTCCTTTTGAAGAGTAGTATATATTATTTTGGTAATTTTTTTTTAATTAAAAAATCTTTAAATTTTTCAAATGCAGGGAAGCACATAAGTGAAGCCCTGGCAGCCTTCAGTCCTGCACTGCAGCTGGCATGAGAAACGAGGAGAGAAACTGTCAAGTAGACCCGGGCTGCTGGCGAGACGCCTATAGATTACTCTATCCTCCCTTCCTTCTCGCCTCCCTCTCCTCCTGCCTTTCCCTCTCGTTTTAACTTTTCAATATCAAATTTTAAAAATACACACAAATGTGGTGAGAAAATAGTATAATAAATCCCCATGCCTCCATTAACAATTCAAAGGCTTTTTCCTTTTTTAACATTTTAAAGAAGATCTCACTCATTATGTATCTCTAAAAGATAAGGCTCCTTTTATCTTCGGTCTAACCAAATTGTGATGATCATTCTTAAGTATATAACTATATTTTGTTAATATCATATCATCAATGCAATATATTATTTAGATTTAGATGTAACCTAATGCCACCCATGATGGTTAATTTCATTTGTCAACTTGAGTAGGCCATGGGGTGTCCAGATATTTGGTCAGACAGTATTCTGAGTGTTTCTGTGAGGGTGGTTTTCGGTGAGATCAACATTTAAACCAGTGGACTGAGTAAGGCAAATAGCTCTCCCCAGTGTGGGTGGGCCTCATCCAATCTCTTGAAGGTCTGAACAGAACAAAAAAGCTGACCCTCTCCAGACTAAGTGAGAATTCTCCTTCCTGAAGGCCTTCACCTGAGCGTTGGCTTTTTTCAGCCTTCATGCTCAGATGGAAGCATCAGGTGTTCCTGGGTTTTGAGCTTGTCGGCCTTCAACTAGAAACTAAACGGTCTGCTCTCCTGGTTCTCTTGCCTTCGGACAAGGACTGGAAACACATCAGTTCTCCTGGGTCTCTTGCTTGTCACTCATTCTGCAAATCTTGGAATGCGGACTTGCCCACCTCCATAATTATGTGACCCAATTCCCCATAAAAGTAAATGATTTCTTTCTCTATGCATTTAATCTATCAGATAAAAAAACATATCTCTGGAAAACTCTAATACATCACCTAATCACCAATCCATATTCAATGTCCCCAAATGGCTAAAAAAATGTCTTTTTGGAGATTGAATTATAATCCAAATAAGTCACATGCACTGTTTTCTATAAACATCAGTTACACTTGTGGAAAAGTGATGGAATGGTTTCTTTTTTTTGATATTTATTAAATAATATTGGATAAACTTCACAACACATAACATTAAACCCAAAACTTTAGAATCTAATTCCAGGTTTATAAAGATCAGAATGCATGTTTTATGTGTGTCAAAACTGGACACAGAAAATGAAACACATTCCTGCTAAGACTAGTATGTTCCTGGCAAGTCAATGAGTTTCTTTTCTTACTCTTAGTTCCACATCTATACCACAGGAAATGCAGTTATGAAACATTTATTTGGCCTTCCTCTCAGCAATGCAGTTAATGGTTAAAGGTAGCTTTAAATAAAGACTGCTGAAATAAAGTATCGAAAAATGAAACTGTATATATTATCATCATCATCTTCATACCTGTTTTATTTATTTACCACTGGAATTGCATTCTCAGGTGAAATTTGCACTATTAACACACAAACATATGCTTCATTATTAAAAAGAACGAAAGCAAGTAAATTGTGCGGTAACAAAAGAGGCCTGGCCTGTGATCAGAAGTAATTCTGTAAGTTTAACACATGCTGAAAAGCAGCAAAGTTCAGCCCATCAAGGTCACGGCTTCGGACACTCACCCAGTGCTATTGAGGTAACTCTGTCCCAAGCTGCAATCTTTCGACAGAGAAGATGGATTGAACCAAAATGCTGGCAGGCACTGACCATTGCTGTGTCGCTCATAGCCGTAGTCACTGTTGGGGAAAGAGCCAAGGGAAACCTTTCAGCAGGTGGCAAAATTACTGAGAACAATTTCATGTTAGTCCACAGCCAACCTCAACTGTAGTCAATTAGTCAAAACAGAGGTATTCACTGAATCCATGCCTGTCCAAAAACGGGTTTTTTTCCATGCAGTATCTATCAATTACCCATGAAAATCCCCCATAGAGCCCATTTTCAGAAATGCTAACTTGGAGGCAATGGGAATGCATGTGTGGAGGTGAAGACTCAATGTCCACTTTTTCCAAGTAAACATCTTGAAGCCGAGAGAATAGCTTATGCTCTCATTAGGAGGATACACAATACTCGTTGTGGTTGGTCCAGAGAAAGCTATATAATCAGTAAACAGTGGAAGCTCAACCGCCAGTGTACAATTTCACTGAAGTTTTTAACAGACATGTGACATGATCCTCATTACTGTTGATGCCTTTGGGGTGCTCTTCCAAGGCATCTGGATCTACCAGGTAGAGCCAAGCCAGGTCTGTCTGTGCACCAGCCATATGCTGCAAAGTCACAGCGGAGAAGGAAATGTCCTTCAGGACTGCCGTGAGTAATCCCCCTAGGAAAATTTTGTTCTTGTCAGTTAGCCCTGCAAGTTAGCACTAAGTTAGCTTTAAATCTTCTCTCTAGTTTGGAAATAGTCAAAGCCGTTCTGCTCAGCCTCCTCTCATTCTTGCCTCCAGGGACCTCCCAGTATCCTGTTCTTCTAGGTTTTTGGAAGATGAACCCGGGCACAGAGGATGACAATGAAATGCACCTCCACGTGCACAGACAAACTGCAGGCTACGATCAGCAAATATTAGGATGAATTGACCCATCTGTGTGTTGGAGGTGAGATGCTGGCACACAAGGGTCCAGAAGGGAGAAACAGGCTCAGCTGAGGGGGCTGTCACCAGGCAGCTGGCACTTGGAATTCTGCACACACCAGCTGGATTTGGGGCTGGTTCAACACAGCATGGGTAGGAAGACTTCGGAACGGATGTCTACAGGACCCCGAGTGTTCATTTCACAGAATTACTTTACGCATGCTGAAGAATGACAGGTAAGGTCACCTGGGGGGTTGTCCAAGGGAGAGTCAAGGCAAGGGGGAACATGCGGCGACAACCACCTTTCATTACACTACAGTCAAGCAGAATCAATGAAACTTTAGCTACTGGTAGGAGCTCCAAAAGGTCATAGTAAGCCTTCCAAAATATTTTCAGAAATTATGCAGTTGCAAAAATCCCTTTGGGACAGAAAAGCATACAATGGCTTCATTCATAATTCATTTCCCACTTCTCAGAATATATTTTAGTTAGTGGTGAGAGTAGCAGATTTCAATCTCAAATGAATGCAAGAATTGGGCCAAGGCTGAGGGGCGTGAGAAGGGAGAGGAGAAATCTTACTGCCTTTCTCACCCTGTGTTCCTCTGACTCTAAATCAGCTTAATGTTGAAAAAAAAACGACAACAAACATCTAGCTTACTTTGGAACCTCACAGAAAAAGATTCCCAAAGGAAGAAATATTTCCAGGTGAAATCAGGGAATTAGAACATCTCACCTCACTTTTTCCCTCTGGTTTTCTATGAGAGGATACATTTGCTCTCTGCATGAGAGGGACTGTTCGGTAAGGCTACAGTTAAATCGCATAGATAAAATATTAACCTCCTTTACGATTTCTCCTTGAATACAGTGGATGAAGGAGAAACATTCTGGCTTCAGAAAGAGGGATGTGATGAAAGAGTTAAAAATCCCATGGAGATGTTCCCTGTAAATGTATTTCAGACTGTTAGTCCTGTAAGGTAGGGGAGGGATGAAGTACTTTTGTCACTGTAATAATGTTGTACTAAAACATAAATCATGGCTGGGGAGCTCCTGTAGAATTCCTTGTGAGTTCCAAGGTCATAAGCTCTCTTGCCCTCTGGCTGAGCCCAGAGATTGAGCCTTGGTGCTTGACTTACCTGTCTGCCAACGAGAGGGGAGCCGCCTTGGGTTAGCATCCTGAGTGCCGGCGGCCAATTTTGCCAGGCCTGTTCAGTAGTGCTCGTTAGGACGACATCTCCAGAGGTGTCCCATGAGAAAAGATATTCTTTCTCTAAGATATGTGATGTGTGTATATATAGTACCTCTCAGCCCAATCATTGATACTCTGATGATCAGACATGTGACCAGTGATTGTTACACAGCTCAAATTGTTAAAGGAATGACTTTGATTTTCATGTAGGTACATTTTAATCATTTAACACTGATATACATATTTAACAATTGTATTCTCTAAACTAAAAACATATAAAGAACTATAAAAGAAAAAATATGAGGGGAAAAAGGGAGTAGAAAATGAAACCGGTAAGATCAAGGGAATTCCCATCCTCAGGAATTTTTCAACCTCACCTGAATCCTGAACATCGACCTAGACCAAAGCAAGGACATCACTGGCCCCCCAAGTTGGCTTTCTGTTTACGAAATGCCCCAGGAAACTCACAATGGCACCCTGAGTTTATTTAACATCTAAATGTTTCAGTGCTTTTCCACTTAAACTAGCCTACTAAGGTAAAGGGGGATGTTCTCCTTTAACACAGGAATCACAGAGCCGTAGGCTGGCAGTGCCACTGAAGCCTTCCTTGTGTCCAATTCAGAAATGCCTTCCACAGCTCACAGGAGCAATAGTCAACTAACCCCTGACTGGAAACTTCCAGAGACAGGAAATTTACTGCCTTAGAGGGTCACTGTTCCACACCCAGGAACACAGGGCTCTAGAAAGTTTAATCCTGAGCACAAAGATGTTTGCTCTCTGAAAAGTCCACTTATTGTTTTCACTGTTGCCGTCTGAAGCAACTCAGGGTGGATTTGGTCTCCCTTCCTGTCCTGAGGTATACCACACAGATGAAGGCAATTACCAGCCATCTTCTGAATCCTCTGTAAGCCTAAAGAAACTCCTGGGTTTTTCCACATGCACGTGTACAAGTACGCCATGGTGTCTCCAACAGGTGGACTGTCACTTTGCTCTACGTTTGTCACTATTACTTAAAACCTAAGCTTTCATTTAGCCCCCCGTGGACTTGATATGCTGAAGGACTCCGAGAGAGGACAGCACAAGCTCACCAGTCAAAATCGGCCTCTGTGCAGACACAGGGTTCAGATTCCATCGCTCCTGCATACTTTCCTTGCATACATTTCCGCTCTGATTTTCGCTTCTTGTATATCCTTTTTGCTCCCATGATGCATGCTTCCCCCTAGAAGGAGACAAGGATCTCATGCACTTGAGCACCACACTGGGACCTTGGCCTGCCCCACCATCAGGCAGTTCAGGGAGATGTCCCCAAACCCTGGTGTAACCTTGACTAAGGTAACTGCTCCGGGCTGAGGGCTTTAGAGTTGCAATGTCTATAGACCTCGCATAGAATGTGACTCATCAAGCAACCTGAAGAAGCACTTGAGGGTGTGTCTAAATGTGCCCTTAACTGCTCAGGTATCCAGCAAAACTTTCCTTGGCAAGGTGTTAGGCGCAGGGCTGTGGGGGATGCACGGATAGCTAAGACTCAGCCCTATAACAAGTGTATTGCCAGCAAATCTGTGATAATTAAGTTCAATTCTCCTATAAGAGAAGATTTACACACTTGGTCATTTATGAGCATATGGAAGGCTAGCATAGCTATGGAACATAAAGATCCATTTTGCCCCAATTTATGATGCTTCTGCCCGTGTAACTTTATACACTGATTTTATATCCATCTATCAGACCAGCAAGATAACTAAATTCAGTGTTTCTCTAGAAAATAAATAAAAGCTTTTTACATCACAATGCTTCTGCCTCCAAACGGGGAAAAGAGCAGCCATGCAAACGAGTGATAATTTATTGCTGAGTCTCTGAACAGTGCGGGCAGCTCAGCGGGCGCAGCCCCCGTTGTGGCTCGCAGCTCTCGGCCTGTCTGAAGGGCCGGGACAGAGCCTCGTCTAAGCTGCTGTGGCCCGTCTCTCTTCCGCAAGCTCACTTTCACCAGCTCTTTTCCACTTCTGTGTGTATCTATTTCACTTCGGCTAGGTTTGCGATACGCGACGCGTTGCTGCCTGAATACAGGGATGGCTTTGCAGCCAGATCCTCCGCCATGTAATTTGAGAGACCTGCAGGATGGCTTCTGGCTTGGGGAAATCTAAGGAGAGAGGCTTTCACACGAGCATTTTTGATAGGAGCTGAACAGCTGAGGGGCCAGGAGGAAGGGAAGCTTCCTACTGATAATTCTGCATTCTTGTACCTCGAGTATCTTGGAAGAGGTGAGAAGAACTACTTAATCCCAGGAAGTCGCAGCAGTGGGGAGAAAGGACATTCTTAGCACTGCTCACGGAGCACCGTTTTGTTAATTTATGTCTCCATTTGCATTGCCAGATCCTTTGCTCACCCCTGCCTCCACCCTGCCTCCACATGACATGCTCAGATAAATTATGTTTAGATCCCTGTGCTGAGTTGGTATTTCATTTTAAGTTGTTAGTCTATGCCAAGCGCATTTGAATTTTATCTCATTATATCTTAGTACAATAAAAACAGAAATTACTTCACAACAAGCTGTAAAATGTAGAGTTTGTTCACTGCTGTGGAACACAAAACAGTAGATGAGCATTTTGGCTTAGAGAACCCCAGTTCCCGCGTTTGAATGACTAGCTCTCCCCCAACACATCCCATGCCTCTTGCTCAGCACTCAAGCTCTGCTCCGTTCCTCCTACCTGGCTGTGCAGCTGCCAAGGTCTGTAGTCCTCCTCCGCACACCGTCTATCGAAAATGGACTTGTAGTCCACTTTCACCAGCTGCCACTCAGAGCGGTGGCTGAAGTGTCCAAACACTCTACAGGGTTCATAATGACAAAAATAATCGTAATAATAGCAATGCCAACAGTTGTAACGACAGCTAGCATTTGCTGAGTTTTTACTACACGCTTAGCATAATGCGAAGCACATTACATTGATCATATCACTTAATCCTCAAAACGCATTTACGAAGAGGGTTACTATTACTGGTTCCACTTTACATATGGGCAACTTGAGGCTCAAAGAATTTTGTTAATTTGCAAAAACCAATGTCAAATCACTAAAGAACTGCTGGAGTTCAGAACCCAGGGTGTTTGACTTAAAAGACCACTTCTACATATTGTACCACTGAATGGTTAACAACAACAACAAAAAAGTCGATCAATCAATAACGGAGAAAACAATGACAAATTCTGCATTCTGCATGGTCCAACATTACACTTCTAGGTTCTCTGGCTAATGTACATGCTTTCTATGACTTCCATGCTATCTTATTTCCCCACCAGTCACCAGGGAACATGGGCGGCAGGGCCGAGTAGTCACGACTGTTTCCTACACTGTGCATTCCACTCTCCTCGCTGCAAAAGACTCAGATATTTAATGAGGTGTCTGAGTCATTAACTGTATATACAGATAAAAACCACAAAGCAGCCTTTTCAGTTGGCTTTTTTTATCTGTGTTTTGTAAATATAAAAATTAAATGAAGACAAATTATGAAATAAACTGCTAATCTAGTTATGTTTACCATGGCCTAAAGTGTAGCTATTAGGCATATTAAGCATTTGTTGCTTTTTTCTTTCATTAAAAACAAAATAAAAAAAAAACAACAATGGAGGGTAGGCAAATTTTGAAAATATATCAACTATTCGCTTTGATTTTTACATCATTTCCATGGATGACAGGATCGACTACTTTAATCCTTCCCTGTTTCCCACATCCCATTTTCTAGGGGAAGGAAGAAGCACAGTTTCATATTTTACATTCAAAGCCGATGTTTTGAACCCTGGAGGCAGGCAAGTCATTAATCAAGTCTTTCACAAATTAATGATCATCTCTTTCCAGACAAGAATGAGAGCAAATGCAATTTCACAAGAACAGATTGTTCTCAGGGTTTCCCTAATTTGCCTCACAATTGGGTTAGGGAAAGAGCCAGGGAAAAACAAAAGCCTGTGTGGGGTTTTGCTCAAGCTCCGTGTTCCACCTTAAAGTGAAACCATTCTTACATGCCTGTGATTTTCTACATACAGAGTTTGTTTGTTATTAAAGTTCTAAATGTATAGCTTTATTTTCTATTGAAATAACCTCTTTTAACTTTCCCCAGACCATTCAGTAGGGGAAGAAAGAAGCCAAGAAAATGGCCGCCAGTATTTTTCTTTCCTCTTTGCTGGGAAATCGTACCATCAGATGTACTGGCTTTGCTGGCAACTCCAAATCTAACAGTAGCAAAGCAGGCAAACTTAGCTATAAAACGTGTTTCTGGATGAACAGTAACACTAGAGGACATCATCGATTTCAACTTACGTCATGATTAGGGTCTCTTCCCCAGGTTCACCGAGAACCCCATCCACAAAAAGTGGAATAGATGTGAAACTATATTTGCTCCAAGATCTCCCTTCATCAAAACTCAACCTAATGACAGGGGGAAAAAAAAAGGTCTCAGGTCGCAAGAGGAAAAAAAAACAACAATCCTTTCAAAAGAAAGATGTCATCAACCAGGAGAGCATACATTTTAAAAGTACCTAAGGCACTGTCAAAGTGAGCCTTGAATAAATGTTCTTAATTTCATCAGAAGATAGAAATACAGTTAGCCAAGCAATTTGGGACCCAGGTGTGTTATAACATTAACAAGGGGAAAGCTGTATGAAATGAGAATAATAATGAGCCTTTAACAAAATTTGTTTTGAAATGCTGATGTTTTATTAGATCTTAGATCTCAGTGTGACTCTCTCCAAAACTGCACTCTAGCAGCGAGCCTTACAGGTGATTCTGAGGAGCAATGGCCTCGGGGGTCCTACTTAGATGGATTTGAACCAGCCACCTTCAAGTGCGCAGAGCCTTAGCAGAACCCCACTTACATTGTTATAAAAGTGGCTGACACTCTGAGTGAAGGAAGGGGTACAGAAGGACAGACTCTAGAGAGCAACAAGAGAGAGGTCTGCGACTCTGAGGGTCACACGGGAAGTTTCCTTTGCTCGGCCCTTCTCTCTGGGTGCATTCCCTCAGGCTAAGCCTTTGTGTCTCTTATTTCTGCAGCTTTCCCTTCGGTCACCAGAGTAACTAACAGTGTAGGGAAAATCAGGCTTTTGACTTCCAACAAGCTTGCAAGTGGAGAAAGTCATCTTCAAAAACACACATGAAGAGTCTGTTGGAAACCCCTCTGGAACTTAGGCCTGGCATGTCCATCTGTGGAAGACCTATAGGTAGAGTTGCTGAATGTCACCCCCAAGCAAGAAACTAAGGAAGAACAATCAGGAACACAAGTGTCATGATCTCTGTGCAGAATACCTACTCTCCAGGAAATGCTATTTGGGAAAGGTGAATATAAGAAGTTAAGCCATTTGGAGATTATGCCATTCTACCTTAGTTGTGCTAAAAAAACAAGGCACTGAGGAGGGTATTGTCACATTTAGAAACTATAATATGACTCCTCTTTAAGGGGCAGGCTTTATTCTCATTCTCATTCTCATTCTCATTCTCATTCTCATTCTCATTCTCATTTTCGCTCTCTCTCCCCCCTCCCCTTCCCCTCCATTCCTCTCTCTTCCCCTCCTTCTCTCACCATCCCCTTTCCTCCTCTTGTAGGTAACAACCTTATTTTAATAGAACAAAGGTATAAATGATGTTCTCGCAGGCCTTGGCATTTGACAGCAAACGTGGTCACAATCTGATCGCCTGACTCCTAGTCTCAGCAGTGATGGACCATCAGACACACGACTCATGAGCAATAGGTGCCTTTACCAGAGATGTCGAATCGGGAGAGACGTGTGCTTCATAGCAACCAGGACTCCACCTTGGTCCAGATACAGAACACTGTGCTCGTCTTCGAAGATCTGGAAGAGGAATCAACATCCACATAGACACACACCCATGGCCACACACACCCAGAGTTCGGGAATTAGTGTTCAGATGAGGAGGGAAAAAATGCCTTCCTGCAAGTGAACAGGTTTCCCCAAATCCTTGGGAAGACACAGTTATGAACAATGCTTCACAAGGTGGGCTCGCAGTACCACTGGAGTTACAGAAAATTTTAGGTGCACCACAAAACAAATTTAAAGAATTAATAGTTACATATTTATGTTTTATTTCTATCTTTTTGTGGCACATTCTATTGATTCCCATTTATAATAAGATCAGAATTCTGGATAACTGTCATATTGGGTAACATTTTAAGATGGAAGAAACCTTAGAGATACTTTACTCTCACATTCTCATGGTTACAGATGAGACCACTGAAGTTTAGAGAGATGAGGAGACTTGCCTAAGACCATGTATGTCGTGACTGATGGAGCTGGGGGTTGCAGTGTTACATTGGCCTTTCCAGAAATAGTTATTTGAAAATTTCCAAGTATTCTAGAAAAAAGGTTCAATGAATAGATTCCCTACCAAGTCATAATGTAGCTCTGGTCAAAATGGAATCATCATCTTTGGGTACGTGTATCATTGAATCTTTCTCCAAATGTGGAGAAACAAAGTGAAGCCAAATGGGAGAGAGGATGAAAACAATTTCTAAGTCCTTTCTGTATATAACGCATACTGCTTTTTCATGCTCACACTGTCAGGGCAGCCTTGTCGGTGGTCACGCTATAGACCTATGGAATGCTTTTTCCCTTTGTTTGCTTCTTATACCGGAGATACATCCTATCCCAGGGCTATAGAAGCAGAGACTTCTTTTGCTTTGTTTGAGTTTTGGAAGGAAAAAAAAATGGGATCCTGGGTCCCTAACTCCTCTCCAGAGGAAGCTTGACAGCCTGTGTTCTTGAACACCTCCAAGAACAATTTCTTCCTTGCCCTGCCCTTCTCAATACACGTTTTTGGTGAATTTCTTCCTTGCCCTGCCCTTCTCAATACACGTGCATCCCACTGAGGACTTATGACGGGTCTGGAATTAGGAAACAGCGATCGGACCACGGCACGGAGATCTTCCCCTAAAATGTAAAGCAGAGTATTCTCATTGCTGGGTGATTACCTGTGCGTGAGATTTCAATTTACGGTGCGAGTTATTGTACGATAATTAAATGTCAGTGGGTTATTAAAACATATTTATTGAAGGGTAACAACCATGCATTAGGCACATATCGTGTTATGATTGCTAAACCTCATTAAATGCCTGTTTTATAAGCTGTGGGTATCTAATTTTCATTCAGAAGAAAGAGAGGAAGCATTTAAGCTAAACACATTCATTTAAAGTGATTCCATTTCTACTTTCCCCAGCATATGCACCGTGATGGTTATTGCTCTGTCTTTTGCACATGAGATTTAAGCATCTCCGAGCACCACCTGGGTAATGGCTATCCCTATATCACCACATTGCTCTCTATTCTGACTTGAAGGCAAGGGGGATTTATGGAGATAACTCAGCACCGGGTATATAATCTACCCCCCAGGTGCCATGTTCCCTATGTGATAAACTCTTTGGGATTCTGTTTTTCTTTT
This sequence comes from Mormoops blainvillei, assembly GCA_004026545.1. Taxonomy (NCBI): domain Eukaryota; kingdom Metazoa; phylum Chordata; class Mammalia; order Chiroptera; family Mormoopidae; genus Mormoops; species Mormoops blainvillei. Next base: position 51,723 of record PVJD01005129.1, on the reverse strand, counting down.
AGGGTAAAAATTCAGTCGGATCTAATTTGGTTTCATTGTCACTTATAAACTTTATTACATATAGGTTCTGAATATGGGTCATTTTTATTGAACGGCAAAAAAAAAAATCAAATTGCAAAAAGATTCACTAACCTCGAAGACTTATTTAAGCTAAATAAATGCATTGGCAAGCTTTAGGATTTATATGTCGTTGAATAAGTTATTATGTGTAGTAGAATAAGTTCCCAGAATTGAATCCAGCTGGGCAATTTTAATGTCATTTAAACTTCAGCAACTGGATCAAGAATACTTTCTTACCTGCCTCCAAGTGTTCCCTGCATCTGAAGAGACAAACATGCTGATGTCACTGTCTGACAACTCAGAGCCTATGTTACCTGGAAAGAGCACATCGCCATTAGTGGAAGGAACTTTCTGCGCAAGCTAACCATGAACTATATTGGCAGTCGGCATTGCTTGAGATGGATTTAGATTGCAAACATAGCTTAGCAGGGATTTTCAGCATTCCTGCTTCAGGGACAGTGGCTTAGGTGCCATTCAAAAGTATCTTTAGGTTGCTCATTAAGTTCCAAGTAGAGATACCCAGCTTACCTGAAGCCACTATGATGCTGGGGGCTGTGTCTCGGCTGGCGATGATCCCTGATGTATAGGGGTTCTCAGAGACCTTAAGGTGAAGGTGTAGTGAGCAATAAGGCTGAGAAGAGGAAAAATGAGTGTCATGAAAGCACACCATCTAAACAGTCATTTCGGTCTCACATTCTGAGCACCCGTCCAACCATCCTCCACCCCATCTGTCCATCCCTCCCCCTGGTATTCACCCACCTTTCATGTCACAAATATCCGGTCTGGTGTAAACTAAGCATAAGACAACTGCCGAGCTGGTGAAGGAAGGCATCTTCATTTTTGGTCTAACTGACTGCTTTAATTGTATTTGGGCACTCACCAAGCCTGTTAGCACTGTATCTATAAAAGAGTACGTGTAGCTTAGGAAAGAGTTCCACAGACTCAAAATCGGTTTGACTCCCATGGTGTGTAGAATTTAAGACCTTTCTATTGATTAACACAGAGAAAATATTTTAACAGCCGCAATATCAGTACAGACAGAATGTGAGATTCGAGAGGCTGACAAGATGCTGTCCAACTTTGGATCCGGGAAGGCTTCAAAAGAAAACGGAGCCTTAGGCAAAGAGGGGTGGGTTATGAACTAGAGATGAGACGTTGAGGAGGATAAAGGGCATTTCGGGCCTGAGTAATGCCAATAACAAGACAAAAAGCGGAAGAGCTGAGCTGTAATACAGCATGTAAGCAATAAGGCTGAGGGGAGATGGGGTATGAAGTCAGGAGAGAAGGTTCGGTGAGGCTGGGGAGCTTCGGAGAAGCCAGCTGGCTTCTCTTAGCCACTCTCCATTTGAGACCTTGGTCTCCATTGTCCAGAAGAAGCTGTATGACATGTGAAACTGTCCAAACAGCCGCCAGACCAGTGACAGCGCCTGTGTCAGGGTATTACCAGAATCAGTATTATTCAATAGAAAAGTCATACTTGCAGGCAAAATGTACTAGTAATAGCAATTTCAATGAAAACTTAAGGGACTTGTTTATTTGTGTGTGAAAATCTTGATCAAATTTTCTGATTAATGTATCAGCAGTTTCCAAAAACATGATAAATCTTATATGCGTTTCATTTAAAATAGTTCTTGTACCGAGGTGTCAAAAACTACACATTTATGTCTGAACCCACATTTCTTTTCGTCGCTCAGGAAGATTGCTTTCTAATCTTATCGACTTGAGTTTTTGGAATCACCAATGTATCTATGTTATTACTTTTAGCCTGCTCTGAAAGTCTCAACCAACAGATATTCAGAGAGCTAGAGATGCGGTGATTAAATTTATATGAGACAGAGTAAAATGACAAACTCACCATGAAACTCAGGAATAAAAGCACCCAAAATACTGGTGAAATAAAACAGTGGCTCACAATAGGGTCTTTTCCTCACTGCCACCAGAGAGAGCAAACTCTCATGGAATAAGGATAGCAATGTTTTATTGGCTTTACATGAACATTTAATGTAAAGCTTTCAAAAAAGGAATTCTTACTTTATAATATTCCAGGAGAGTAAAGAAGATCATCCTCTATGAGAAGAAACGGCCAGACCCAAACACTTGGCTTCCTTTCGTCCAAGAAGGAGGCTAGAATGGGTGTGCTACACAGCAGAGGTCCCAGGGCGGCCCTGCAGCTCTCAGAGGCTAAGGTAGGGTCAAGCAGAGGGGTCAAACCATTTTTCCATGGAAGTCTTCCTGACAACTGCAGCCTCTGAGGATCTCCCCTTCTCTGATCTACAACGGCTTATTTTACTGCACACAATCCTGTGTTACCTATCCAAGGTATGTACGTTTTATCCCCTAAAAGATAGGCACTACAAATAAAGAGAAAACATCAAGTACTACTTTGCATCTTCTGTAGAACCTGGCCTGGAATCAAAAAAGAGAGTCCATAAAAGTCTGAAAGCACAAGCAATACTTTTATGCTAGGAAATGAAAGACATTGCTGTTTTACTCAGAGCAATGCCGGAGTTACATGGGCTTATTGGTAAACTGCAGAGTAATGGGAGTATCTCTACGCCGTTAGAATTGCATCACTCCTTGGGAGCTATGTGTAGACATATGGGTTGAATGGAGCACCGTCGTGCCACCCAACAGGGCAGGACATCCCTGGACAAGGAAGTGCACCCAGCTTGCAATCTGGAGCCACCACTTGCCACAGACGTCATCTCTCAACTGTCTGGAAGCTCAGATGCCCCCTGACCCCAGAGTTATTCGATATGGGAACGCGCCCTGGTCAAGGAAAGAGGGCATTTCCAATTCACTGTCTCTGCTGTCCAACTCTGAAGAGCCTAATATAAGTTAATCTGAGAAGAAAAGACACCAGTTCCTGCAATAGCAGCAACATTAGAAATGATCTTTTTGGAACACTTTTTTCTCCATGCTCACATTCGTAGTGCTGGATTGCCCCCAGCTGGTACAAGGAGAATATTCTGTGGCTTTCCATTTTCTTCAAGGAAGTTATATAGTCTATCTACGTCAATGTTCGACAGAAAACAATGTTAAGTGATTCATCTTCAAGTTTTTCACTTAAACTTTTGTACCTGACCAGTTTTAAACATCTGTCAAGGCTTAGTCACCAAAACTTAATAGAGAGGTTTATTACAATGCCTGTCAAGCCACTGCACAATCCGGAGGGACCATATACAAGCATTTTAATTCTTCTCCATTTTTGGCCCAGGCAAAGGGCACTCCGTCCACTTCTCTCTTCTTCCCTTTCTGCCTTCGGCCTTCTTTGCTCCCATTGCCAATCGTGTACTGACTATGTGAGTGTCTTTCCAGAGTTATCTCCAATGCAGTACAGTCAAAATACAGCTTGTCCCAGAGGCACTTCCCTATTTTTCTTATTTTTCCACAGTAGGAAAATTTAGAAGTATACACTGAAACCACCATGACCTAGCAACTGACTTACAGGGAATGGAGGGCCCGGCATACATGTTTGGAAGCTGCCCTTTGATATGTCCTTACACAGTCACAGGGGATGGAATATCATCGATCAGTCCATCCTAGAAACAACTACATCCTTCGTCTTTACTCCCTTCAGGGTCAGATAGAGTCTGAGGACCTGACGCAGATTAAGGACTCTACCTAGAAAAAGCATGCAAAGGCAAGTGCACACGGAGTTTTGTATTCAGTTTCGGGGAGTGCACAAATTCCTGAAGTCCATGGCGGCCGTCTAGGTCCCAGGGACCTTTCCTTGGCCTTTTCTTTCATGTCTTACTTTAACCAACAAAATCCTTTGGCCATGGAAAGCACTCAGTAAGTATCTGTTGGATTTGATTGATCCATTAACAAGCTACTCTCTTCCCAGCGCTGTGCATGGCCAATGGAGAATTACTAAATGATAGAAGATATTTCCCCACCATGGAATAAATGAACTAAAAAAACAAAACAAAAAACTGTTAGATTACTTGAGGGTCAACCAACTTCTCATTTCACTTCCTCTTTTCCCCCAACCTCTGTATAAATGGCCTTTAGATCTCATTTCATGGCACCATTACCCCAAGGAACCCCATTCTGAGTATTGTCCTGAAAAGACAGATCGGAGGTTTCATAAACCATGAGGTAGCAGGTAAATTCCCAAACAACAGCCCCCAAATCCACCCCCTTACACGCACTGTCTCTGACCCTGAGCTGGAGTTCTGAATCCACAGATCTTCAGTAAAGGGTCACTGGCAAAGCAGAGGGAGGGCCCTGACCTGCCGGCTGGGCATGGGGCATTCAGCCCCATTCCGATCCAGCGCAACACGCAGTCAAGAGTGCAAAGGAGTGGAAAAAAGAGTCAAGAATCTCCGGGGTAACTGGCTGCTCAGTTCCAACAGAAAACAGCCGACTGAATCCATAAAGGGCTCACAGCTTCTCTCCAGGAAACACTATGCTTCCCCTCAGGGCCCAAGGATTTGTCAGGGGCTCAGCTCACATGATGCCTCTCGAGAGCCCAAGTCTAAGGTTTCAGAGGTAGGTGGACTGCGACCTGTAATGCCCCATCTAATTGTACAATGCTGTCTTCAGAGCAAAGAAATCCCAGCTGAGCCCTCCAGGCGATCAGTCTAAAAGTCCTAAAAACACAGCCCCAAATTACCCTGCATGTCTTATTTTTATAGCATACATTTTACCAGGAACATTCCTTCTGGGGATGTAATTCTGAACTTGTCCCATATTTGGAACAGCCCTGCTGGAAAATCTCTTTTCTAATCAGGAGGCTGTGCTTCTGGTGACACTGTCACTTTCCAAGCACTCACAATTTAAAATCACTTTTTATCTCCTCCGTGCCACCGGCTCCCAAGCTGGGAGAAGATTTTTAACAGTCTGGGTCTCCCGTAGCTCAAAGATTTTCTTTCTTATTTTGTGCCTTTGGCAGGATTTTACAAAGTGACTTTGGACTCTCCTCCCCACTCCCTTTGTCATTTCACCTCTTCGCCTGGCTCCCTGTTTTGTAAAACTCAGATTGAAACCACATGAAACAAGAGGGTTAATGAGGGGGGAAGGCCCAAAGACTCCCGGGTGCTGTACATCCGCATCCTGTAAATTCATCTTTGTCTTCATGAGCTTACTGATTTTGTTGACTTTGGGGTCCACTTGAGCCCAGGAGCTTCAGAAGGTGTCTATTATCACAAATCCTGCAGTATGACTGTCAGTGGCAAGGAGAGGTTTCCACTGAAGTCCAAATGTAAAGCTCAAACGCCACCTGTCAATGGCGTGCCTGCTTCACGAGAACAGAACGCCCACAAGGACAACATCTGCATTGAGCAGCTTCACTGGGACAGGTGTGATTCTTGAGCTGACTCTTTGGAGTGGCGACAATGACAGCCACAGTTCCTCTGCTTAGGAAGCTCATGTGTTACGTTAGCAGGGGAACACGGACAAACGCACTGGCTGACTTCAAAGGATGAAAAGGGTCACGAATGAAAAGGAGCTGGGATGAGAGAAACTTTTGAAAAAGTTCCAGGGAGCTCTCTGGATGAAGGTAATCAATCTGGAATCTGAATTTGAAGAGGCAGCCAGACTAGGAAAAGGGCACTAATGACAAATGCAAAGAGCTTAAGACATACACGAGCTCAGTGAGCTAATGGTATGGAAACACCATCCTCCCCACCATGGTTTCTGTGTGAGGGAGGAAGGGGAGAGAGGCTGAAGAGCAGGCAGAAGAAGTGGACAGAGATCAGGCCATATGGGACCCTGCGGGCTATTGTAAGGCATCTGAAATGTATTTGACCCAAATTAGTCATTAGAATTAGTCATTAAGTAAAAGAGAGACGTGATCTGAATTTTTCCAGCTCAAGCTGATGCCATGTATATAAAATTTTAGGAAAAGGAACTCAACAGTAAACGAAAGCAGATTAGTGGTGGTCTAGGGTCAGAGGGGCGGACGGTGATTATAAAGTGGAGCAAAGGAAATTTTGGAAGTGATGAAAATGTTTTATTTTGACTGTGGTAGTGGTTACGTGGGTATATACATTTGCCAAGATTCCTCAGACTACACTCTTAAAATGGGTACTTTTTATGCATGTATGTTTTACCTGAATAAAGTTGGATTTAAACAAAACAAAGGTTGTATCGGCTGCTGTGTGGAGAAGAAGAGACTGTCAGGTTGAGGCAGGAGACGCAGTTAGGAGCCTGTCACTGTAGGGAAAGTGAGGAATGGTGGTGGCTTGTTTAGGGTGGTCCCAGCATTGAGGTTTTGGAAACACAGCACTAAGACCTCCTAGCACGGGGCTGGTGGTACAGCAGGGAAAACCTCGCTAAGTGCCCTGTGTAAGAGGCATTTCTAATGGCTTATTTACAGTGCCAGAGGATCCAGGAAAGCCTCTTTATAGGATATGGCTAATTCTCTCAGGGACAGTTAATCTCCGAAGCACACAAAAGAAGAGAGGACCACACTAAGGCAACGGCGCCTGCCATGCACCTTGGGAAAAATATCATGGTGCTCCAACTTGAAACAGCTAAACTAGGAAGGTGGTCCTGCTTTTTAAAAATGCTACTGAACAATGCCTTGCATAGAGAAGGTATTCGATAATAACTTACATTTACGTTCTCTGCCATTGGCTTTGTGGGCTCACTCTAACAACTGGCTTTCCCCCCGTGAGTTGCCAGTAATAAGGACAGAAGCCGAGTGGGAGGCTGAATTGCAGACAGTTTCCCTGATGCACAGTGACAACTGTGATATCCTCTGCAGCTAATAAGGTCATGCTATGGCTGCTGACATCTTCTCGGGTGGGAGGCGGACCCGCCTGTAGCTGTATGAGATGGACTGCAAAGTGACTGTCCGGACTTCGTGGGACAGAAGGAAGCCAGTTGAGTGTGGATAACATTCAAGTCAGGACTGCGCAGTGACTGTGAATCCTGATGTAGACACACACCCTCCAAGCCCTTCCTAAAACGAAGAGGTCCTTCTTCCGCTTAACACACTGGCCTCTCCCTTTTGTGAATACAAATACACTTTCTGAATTGCTTTAAAGGAATTAGTATTTAATGATACTTTATTTTGTGATTAAATCTCTTCCTCCCTCCTCTTCATTCACTCCGTATCCACTCAAGTGTGAAGTATAGGGCAGATGCCAGCGCCATAGGGGGAATAAGATATAACCCTATAATCTTTCATTTATTAATCTCTTTCAAGTACACTGCAAACTCCTTGATGGCAAGACCCATTTTTTAAGCCCTCTCTCAGCTATCAACATATAATTGAATATATAAATAAGTTCATGCTGATCTACTTATTTCCCAAATGTTGGATAATTAAGAGAGAGCTGTACTTCAAAGCAGGGGTCAGCAAACATTTTTTTAGAAGGGTCAGATAATAAATATCTTAGACTCGGTGGACTGTACGGTTCCTGATATGACTACTCAGTTCAGCCAAAGAAGCAGTAGGCAATATATAAATGAATAAGCATGACGGTTTTGCAATAAAACTTTAGTTAGAAGAACAAGTGGTGGGCCATAGTTACCCCACAGGCAACTGTTTACCCACGCCAGCTTTATATAATGTGACATATGAATAAAACATGCCACAAAGAGCAGCAATCAAAGTTTAAATCAGTAGTTCTTACCCTTGTTTGAGGCATAAAGTCCTCTGAAAATAGGAATAAATATCTCCTTTAGAAAACACAACTACCCAATTACACATTCAATTAATCAATTCTGCAGCTGGATGTATGTGTCATTTGATCTGTGACAGGTTATTCACAGGACATTAAGGATGTATCTCCCCACCATGAGTTCTCGTCCCCCTTAAACTGCAATGTGAGGACCTCATCAGAATCTGGGTCGCCGCTGAACATCCTCGGAAGTGAGCAAGAAACTCTGCCTTTCTCCCCTCTCTTTGGTCCGTCACAAAAGGCAGCACTGTGACTCTTTGACAGGCTGCCATCATGCCCTTCTCTGTCCCCTTTTGTTCAGCAGCTAAGCGAGGAGCCCTGGAACCATTTCCATCTGCCTGTATTAACACCGATGTTTCCAGCCCTCACTGTTTGGGCTCACTCTAACAACTCTAACAATTCGGAAGACTCACCAGTAAACAGTGCACAGGATCCCCTCTCAAATCCGTGTCTGGTGCCTGCAGCAAACGCCAGTCTCTGCCTTTGTTATACGTGATGAATGTCTTCACTTGGTTGTCAATCTTCTTGTTAGCCAAGAACATTCCCTTTATCCCTGCTACCTGGGAAAAATTGACATGGCTGAAAAATACATCAATTTGAGAAGGGATATATTTGTTTACTTAAAAAAAAAAGCAGATTGTCAAATCTGGCTGTGAGCACTTGTCTTGGAGGAAAGAGAGGTGAGAGGGTGGGAGTGGGGGGTGATGATTAAGTATAATGACTCTCTGGACAGTGGGAAAGCAACAGATCTGTGCCCATACAGGATGGGGGCGGGGTTCAGAATGCAAGTTTGATAGAGAATTTTTAGTGCCACTAAGGTAGGTTGGTAGTAGCTTGCCGTTGCCTAGAGATAAACTCTGGTGATTTCAGTTTTGTTGTTTGATAAATTATGAATGAATCCAGGGTACTGTTATTTAATGTTAGGGGGAGCACCCACAGTCTTAAATACTTTATTTCACTTAAACTGGGTTAACACTCCTCTTGGGTATCACTTATTCTATTTTACGGATGAGGAAACTGAGGCCCATCCAGGTTAATTGACTTGCCCAAGGTCACACAGCCAAAGAAAACACTGAGTACACAGGAGAGTAAGTGGCTGACCTGGGATTTTAACCCACGACTCTGTCTTCAGAGCTCCTGCTCTGGGGAACTAGCTATCAGGTGTGATCAACCTTTTGGTATCTCTGTGCCACACTGGAAGGAGAAGAGCTGTCTTGGGCTACACGTTAAATATACTGCAACATATAATCACAAAACAATCTCATAGTGTTCTAAGTAAATTTACCATTTTGTGTTGGGCCACATTCACAGCCATCCTGGGCTGCACGTGGCCGTGGAAGTGGGGCTCCCCCTGAATCATGGTGCTAGCTAGAGCCCTGGGTAAGTGAAAGAGGTCAGCGAAAGCTGTTGATCCAATTACTACTGCTTTTTCTCTTTTTTTTCCCTGTAAAAAATTGCTCTATTAAGCCACCAAAATACACTGAACAAAAGAGAACTGTTTTTAAACGGAAAGAAGTAGTGATTTCCCTAAGTTGTTGAATAATTCCCTCCTCCCTTCCCATCACACTGCTCTTCCCACTATAGACAGTTCTTATTAATTATTTGGCTCTGAAAATATGACTGCTTTCTCTCTTCTATACATTACGAAAGACGTAACGATTGGTAAGGTGCCCAAACTTTGCTATAACAAATAATTAACTATGCATTATATTTTGGGGATTTTGAGTTTATTAACCACATTCGTACATATTTTACTGTGCTAAAAATGATGACAGCACAGGAAAACTGGAGGGCAACGAGGAAAGGGTCTGAAAACATCGAATTGTGCATCCCAACACTCTGCATGGGTTAAGCATCAGATACAGTCATCATTACCCACATTTTGGGGATGAGAAAACAGAACCTGAGGTTAAGTGGTTTCCTGGAGCACAGACAGGGGTCAAGCGAATACGCTAGCAGGCATATCTGAGCTATTTAACTCAGGCCCTTTCTATTATCATATAAAATTTTTTAGGCAGAAGAGTAAAACAACTGCATTAGGCCTTACCATGAGCCATGCACTGTACTCAGTACTTTGCATATAAAACCTTCAAAATTCACTGCAAAGCTGCATAACAACTGTTACACCAGTCTTGTGGGCGAGGAGACTGAGGTGTAAACAAAATTGGATGGCTTAAGATAACAGAGAGCTAGGGTTCACAGCCAAGTTTTCTGACTTCCAGTGTTCTTTCAGCAACAACAGCCCTGAATCCGTCTACTCAAAGAGGCTGGGTTTCAATCAATAGGAGACCCACGGTTTGCCTTTGCTTTTGACACATTCAAACCTCATTCGTTTGTACCTGCTGATTTGGCATCTGGGATAATTTAGAGTTGGGCCAGCTCCGTACACTTTCGGAAGACAAGTTTCTTGAGCAGATAAAAGGCGTAACTGAGATGCTGGGAGGAATGCTTCGAACTGCTTAGGGAAACAAGCCTCATTTGGGGCCATTGCCAGAAGCCGAAACAGTTTCTTATGCATTGTCGATCCTCAGCAAACGTGGGGGACCTACATTCCAGGAGCGCTCGCCCTCCCAACCACAGCCTATTAATACCGATCATTTTGGTTATTCGCTCACTACACCGGCTCCAGAAGGCCTACTCACCAGGGAAACCCATATTGGTTTTGCATATGTTCGAAAGGCTGGTACATATTTAAATATTACTAAAGTGCCAATTCTTTAAACATTAAATTTTATAGATCAGAATTTTCACAAAGTCACATACTCGTCTTGCCCCCACAGCTCACCCTTTCATGACAAATGGCGTGGTCTTGCCCACCCGACACTCTAGGAGGTTACAGCAGGTACGGAAGGAATGAAAATATTACCTCTTCCCGCAGTTTCATTGCCCATTTCCCTTCCTGCTTTCTCCCTCTTTTGGTCAGGGTGGCGGAGAAGGGTTCTGTGTGTTTAGGAGTTGGTTCATTTGATTTGCAGAAGTGGCTACTCTATTGGCTCCCGACTGCCGGGCCTTATCAAAAGCCACTTGAGCAGAGAGCTGTGCTTTGTAATTCATCTCTCGCGGCTTGGCCTTCAGGTTTATCGCGAAGCATACAAACTTGGCAGAACACAGAGAATGTGTGACAAGAGGGGATAGAGCTGGCGAGGGCCTACTTAGCTTCCTCTTGCAGCCGAGGCACTTAGTCCATGAAAATCCCATTTGAGGTATTTTTTTATTGTTTCCCTCTTTGGACTTGTCTGCAAAGATAGTCACCCTGGCTCTTAGTGGTTTTTTTTCCCCCTACCGTTCCCTGTTCCTTTTACTCTGAGCCCAAGAAGTTCATCTCTTGGCGTGTCTTGGTGCACCCGTAAGTATGAGACACTTTCCGCCAGGACTCTTTTTGAGGCTTCATGAGCTATTTCGCGGGTTCTCTGCCTCTTCCTATAGGACTTCGGCTATCACAGGAGCAGTATGAGTGCCCAAAATACAGGATGTGTGTAATTGTGTGTATGTGTGTATATTTGTGTGCACGTGTGTTTAGGAGTGCATGGAAGGACTGGGACTCCCCTGAGGATACAGACAACATCCCTCTGTATCCACGGTTGTACCTATTTGAGGAATGGGGTGGGGCTGAGGGATAGGACTGCGTGGGGAACAGTAAAATTCCCCACGGAACACACACCTTCATGTAGACACACGTTCCAAGGCAGGTGTTCCTGAGGGAATGACATATCTCACTGCTGGGCATCTGTCTCCCTTTGGGAAAGACCTGTGACCTTCTCTACATTTCTGAATTTTGTGCAGAGACACTGGATGTGTTGAGAGGCCACTTTTCCTCCTTTGCTTCTCATCTGGGGAATTTGAGGCCAGGAGTCTTAAAGGTAATTAGTAATTGCTTCTTATTCTCTGATATCATAGAAGCCAAAATCGCATTTGGATTAGACTTTAAATGTGATGTGTTATAGCTCAAACCTCAAGCCATCCACAAAGCACACCACACACATACTGTACCCCCAGATGATATCTTACTCCCTCTGATCATATGGGTTACTCCCTAGTCCCTTGGATCACACACCCTGACACTCTCTACCTACTCTTTCCTCAAGGCCCAGTTCAATAAGCCTTTTTCTAGACACCAGCATCTTTTTTTCCCCCCTGAAATGTCCCAAACTCTTTTTCTCTGTCCTCCAATTTGTCTCTCATACAGATGGTGCCTACGTCTTGGCTCTTAACAACTCCCCAAACTTCTTAAGGACATCAGTCTTCCCCAAACCTTCGCCAGTATTCCTTGCACTCCTTAAAATAAGCTCATTCCTCATGACATCTCCTGTTCTCTCCCACATTATAATCTCCCACTCTGGTGTGACTTGCAGGTTGTCATTCTACTCACCATATTCCTTCATTAACAGTAATAATAGAAAAGTCACTTTGTACAGGAAGCCCTGGTTTTGTTTTCAATAAAACAGGTAGTATGACTTCTGCATCAGAAGATAAAACCACCAATAGCAGTACCCAAGCTTTACTGAGCACTTATGCAGTGTGAGGTATTATGTGAAAGGCTTTGTAAGCATGAGCTCACCAGTCTGCCCATGAACTCTACGAAGTAGAGTCAATGTTATCCTCAAGTTACAGATGAGAAAACCAAAGGTCATTCCCCAGAGGACCTTAGAACTGGACTCCCAGTCAGTCTGCCCAACTCTAGAAGCCACATACTTAACTGCGCTATTTCTTCAAACTTCTCTCTCCCCCTACAGCATTCTGAGAGAAGTATCATATATGGATAGCAATATTTACAGGAAGTTGCCTTTTAATCATTCAGTAGTACATTTACTCAATAGTTGTTCAATAAATATTTTTGAGCTTCTACTATTTATCATATATTCTTATAAGTACTGGGGATATGGCACTTAGCATGTCTAGACAATGATATGTTCAATCTACAGACCTTTTTTTTTGAAAGTCAGAATATGCTAGGTGCTGGGACAGATTTCTTTGGTGATTTAAAGGAAGAGCCCAGTTATCTCCTTGCCTTGGTACTTACCGCGAGAGGGTCCTTTCCTCTCCCCATCTTTCCCACGTTCTGTGTGGGGGCTAAGTAGGGAAGACCGGGCCCAAGGCTTCTTCTTGCTTGTTTCTGCCTCTCATGCTAATTGGGAGATGATTTCTCCCACCCTCTCTGACTCAGACTGTCATTACAAATCCAAAGTGTCAAAATTTGAAGAAAATGAAAAACATGAATCAGAAACTGTGGCAAGAAAGAGGACATTCTCGTGACCAGGATTTCTTTGGGCTTTGGAGATAGGATATTTTTCTGTTCTAAAGACAGGCTCCTAGCCAGGTGAGACACATACTCGGTAGGTACCTGGAGTACCTCTGCAATCAAGAACCCATTGCCAAAAGGTCTCCATGTTCTTTCCTTCCCTGCTACCTTGATCATGCAGTACTCCCCTCCCAGGGAGAAAAGAGTCTTCAATAATTAGGTGATACATTCTATGTCCTGTAATAAATATGTCCTGGAGAGGAAAGGTTTTTTCTTCCGTACCCCCTCTACTGGATTGTAAGAGGTAGCCTTTCCCTAAGAAATCAAGGTATTAACTCCATCATCGTAACTGTTGAGCTTTCTCTTTTAAAGAGAGGACACTCATAACAAGGAGAAGACACTACGTGCGTAACAAAACATGCACCGTGTCTTTCGGACACCCGCTGCGGCTCACTCATGGATGCACACATTCTGGGCATGCTGAATTTGTGGGCCAGGTGGCTTCACTCCCAACACAAACCTTTCCACTTGGCTGGGTGAACTGTCATTGTCCATTAAGCCAAAGTGCTCTTCATCATTATTAATTAATATTCGCTTCCCAGAGGAGGAAAGATCTTGTCTAAAGCTTCCAGGTTCCTTCTCATCATCCACATCAGATGCGTGCTCTGGAATGATGTGTCTCAGACACACTCATCACATCTCTTTTGCTCTGGCCACCATCAGGCACCCTGGCTTCTGTGACCCATCGCATGTGGTGCCACTGGAACACTTTGCTCTTCAGGAATGACAGACTTTTAAGACGCTTGTTTCTAGGCTCCTTTTGCACAAACACAACACTCCACAAAATAGGGAGCCACATAATAACACTGTCTGAACTTAGCACGAGTGCGGGCTCAGGACCTGGGGTAGAAGGTCGCAAACAGGTCCAGGGCGACCATCCGTTCGCTCTGCCGGCGCTGGCCTTCCCGGGCTGTTTCCCTTTTCTAGTCTGTTCTTCTGCTGCTGCGTCTAACACTAGTCGCCCTGCCCTTCCAGTGTCCCTCTGTCTTACCGCTATTACTCAGCTACAATCCCAAATACTGACCTTTCCAGACACACAAAATAGTTTGTAGTTGTGAGTTTGCACACTCTACGTTTCAGGTGCTAAGTCTGCTGCTCACTAGCTTTGTGATCTTGCAAAAATGATCAGACTCTCTCTCCCTCCATTTACTTACGTGTGAAATGGGAGTGATGATAGTTCCTAGGTCAAAAAGTTAATATATGAATTGACTTAGATAATCATTGATGGTTTTTTTACACAGTGCTTGGAACGCACAATGACACCCAAACTATTTTGCTGTTATTATGATGATTTTTCATTAACAAAAATCACTTCTGCTCTGTCGCCCACTTTCCTGGCTCCCATTTCTCGATTCTCTTGAATGGGGCCTATGTTTACGAACAACTCACACCAAGGGACGTTTCCGGCGTTTCCATAAGTTTCCATATAAGATAGCTCCCCGAAACTTTGTTCCCAACATTCCCCTTTCTCATCATATACACACTGTTCTACTGTAGAGAGAACTGCATTGTCACAGGGGTCCAATGTGTGTGAGCAAAATGATTGATTTGAATGGGAACTGTGCTTCCTTCTGCATTTTCCCACGAAGACTCATCAACAGTACACATCCTTGATACACCGACGCATCGTACAGTTACATGTTGTGCAGTTTTCCTCTGCTAAACTGGCTTAAAGAGCACACACATACAGGATTAGCAGGTAAGTGGCAGGCAGAGGCGCCAAAACATACACCAAAGGTCACCTCAGTCACCCCCAAAGGTGAGCAGATGGGTACTCCATGTATTCTCTGTCACCCTCACCTCCTATGTTGTTCATCTCTGCTTCTTATTACTTCATTTATGGATTTTCTTGCTTTTCATTTATTTGTAAGTGCTCATCATTCATTGCAATTCTCTGGGGAAATTCATGCTAGATGGCTCTCAGCTTCTTGCCAGCCAGAACAATCAAATTTAAGGCACATTTGTGCCAGGTTCCTCGTCAGCCAATATTCTTTCTATCTAGGTAATCAGCAGATACGGCACTGCCACTCTGATCACATCAATTTCAATTCAAGTTGCTGTGAACTGCCAGGCTAACAAAACAAAGACCCTTCTTCCCAGACCCCAGGATGCAGAACACCTTCACATAACACAGTCACCCCACTGCTCTTACTGGGACGGTAACAGGAGCCCGAAGATTTCCTACAGACAGTCAATTGCAAGAGAACTGCAAGAGGAAACACCAGGAATAACAAAAAAATGGTTGCCTTGGCCAGAGGTCAGCCAGTTTCCTCTTCTCATTCTTTACCTGTTAGTGATGTTGAAATTCAGAAAACCATTTGAGAAAACAGTTGCAAATAATGGGACATTGCAAAGTCATTCCTGTCCAAATCTGTCATCTTTTCTATCATCAAGGGGCCAATTAAAATGTTCTCTATTTTGGCAGAAAACAAAATTTATCCAGGGAAATTATTCCACATTGACTTGAGAAGAGGGGGGCAGATAATCAGGAAGGGGGAAATGCACGCTGAAAATCAGAAAATAGTTTTGAGAGAACAAGGACAGAGCCAAGATCAGGGAAGCAAACTGGGTGATTAATCTGGAACAGCTGCTTTGACTTCATACCAGCCAGACACTTGAGGTGCGGTATTTCCATTGTAAGTGCCGGATCAAGGCAAGATAATGCATGGCATTTCAAAACACCCTTAAAGTTTAAATGTTTATAAGACATTTACAAATGAGGAAAGAAATGTAGCAATTTACACTTGTTTATAAGGAGATAACTAGTTGGTGTTAAAGAATGTCATATGGCCATGCTAATTGCAATATGGGAAGAAATAGAGATCGGAAATGGTGGAAATATGTTAGACATTTAAGCAATGTGAAAAGATTTTTAAGACTATAAGAACAGAACATTGTACTGGGGCTTAAACTCAGTGGAACATAACATTCATTATGCTATCTATAATTTGTTGTATATTTTAGGCACTGTTCATAGTGCTTCGAGAAGATTAACTTGTTAGTCCTCAGAGAAATTCTATCAAGTAGGTACCCTGCTTATCTCCGTATTTTTAATGATGAAACTGAGGCTCAGGAGTTCCTGGATGTGACTTAAGAATACGTATATTCGGTATAGCTAGGATTTAAACCCAGGCCACCTGACTCTAAAATTTATACTCTAAATCACAATTTTATCCAACACAAATTTGAAACTAAATCACCACAATGGGTAAATGTTTTCCAGAATACATGTTAAGTTTGAGGCTGAGATATATTTACTAGGGGACATGTGCAGAAAAGAAAGTGGAGGAAACTTGTGAATATATTAAAAAGACTGCAGTGCATTTTTTCTAAATATACACACACACTACGTCCTATGTCATTCTACCATAACTCCCAGGACAAATCCCTGGGCTCTGAATTGGCATATAGTTGTTAACAGGCCTTTATACATACTGAGAAGTTTAAATACTGGAAGAAAATTCGTAGGAACTCCTAAAGGAGAAGGCGTGTGGATAGCATTCAAAGACATTCAAATGACAGATTGAAACTTCTTCAGTCAAGTTGGCTTCTTTCCTTGGTATACTAGATACGAAGAACCTCTCAACCGTCTACACCTGAACTCAGCCAAATAATAGGATCGTTATGACTGCGCATACTCGAACCAGTTCTAGAATATTTTCCAGATAGAATATAGGCAAATGATTACATGTCCCAAATTCTATATGTGTTTTTTAATGGGTCATTATAAGCCATTATTAATGCTTCATAGCTCAAGATATGACTGACAAATGGTTAAAAAAAGACTGACAAATGGTCACAATCCAACCCCAAATAGCAGCTTTCTTTCTACCCAATGTGGCTTAAATGGCAATTAGAGCATCAGCGTTTATCAGGAAAGCTAAGTGATCCAGCTTCTAAGGTTTTATGTTTCATCTTGGTCATTTTGAGAAACAAAGGACCGCAGTTCCCATAGGCAAGACTGGTAAACTCTGCTTTCCGTCTCTCCCCCAGCGCTCCTCCTTTAGGAAAGAAAGACCTATTAATCTCATCTCTCCCATCTTTCCTCTGAGAGACTGGCAATTAGCCAGTGGAGGTTATTTAGGTGTTCAAGTCCAAAGGAGCGTCTTCTGATCCCATGCAATGTCCCAGTCCTCTTCACTCTTCCCCTTAGGCAGAGATAAGGGTCCACTGTCCCCTTTGTTCTACATCCTGATACCCTGCTGGCCCCTCAGATGATTTTCAAATTACACATTCCATCCCTCTCGTTGAAACCCTTTAATTGCTTTACTGCTTCCCCAGACACACCCCAGGGCCCCTGGGGCTTCCTGGCCTGTGGACTTGGTGAAAAAAGGGTCCCTCCCCCCTAGAGCTATCCTGTGGATTGCAAATTAACCAATACAGATGTTCGACAACTCACTCCCTCTCCCAAATGGAACGAGGCCACATAATTCCCCCGTATTTAAAATGGTGGAGGGAAGAGCCAACGTTGGACCTTCGTCAACCAGGTCAGGCACTGGGGTGGCTCAGGACCACACATGTCTTGTGACATACCTCATAGAGGTCGATCATGACATTGCCCTCAGGGCCTCGGCTGCTCTGGACGTTCTCCAAGGCCAGGGTGAAGTAGACGCCCCGCGTGTCGGAGATGTAGAGGTTGTAGGTGTCGTTCTGGTTCCACTCTTGGACCGCCGCAAACACTTGGTTCTCGTCGGTGCTGATGACGTGCATGTCCTAACGCGAGACGCAGGAAGGTGAAGAAGAAGAGTTTCATCAATTAAGCTGACATGCATCCTAAGAGCGTAGAATCTAATGAAGAATGCGGGAATGGGCACTTAGGCAACTGTAACGGAACTTAAGAGATTTTCCTTTCACATATTTGTGAAGTAAAAATTAATTAGTTGAGTGTTATTCATACACTTCCTTTCTCGCTTATGGGGTTAGGCAGCAGGGTCACGAGAAAATCAGACAGAGAGATGCTTGGTAGCTCAGATATAATTTAATTGCCTCATTAGATAATTTGAAGAATACTTCCTCAAATACGTATGACTGCAGAATCAGTCGTCCTGACGTATTTGCCAACCCCAACGTGGTACATGCTCAGAAAGACTATAGGGGGTGCATCCCTTCCCAAGATGCTGGAGGAACAGAGAGAAAATTGACAAGCCCTGCATCCCTCAACGTGGTCCACGGAATAGTACGGGCGTCACCTGCAATGTGTCAGACACACAGAACCTTGAGCCTCACCTACTGAATCAATATCTGCATTTTAGTAAGATCCATGGGTGATTAACATGCACATTCGAGTCTGGTAAGTGCAGCCCAAAGGCTCAGCAACCCCCAGGAGCTCCTGAGGAATAATGTTCACCCGAGAAACCAAAGCGCTAATCTTCCTGTTAATGAACGTTCGAGGGCTGTGCTGCTTATCGGAATCTTTACTCTGAGAAGTTCAGCGGGAAACCTTACGTGAAAGAGAAAAGAAAGAATCTGCATAACTGCTGATGTTTCCACGACCCTGGTGGTCCTGGGGGTTAGAAACAAGGCGAAGGTAATGTGGGGGCGGTGAGCAGACGTTCCTGGGGTGGGAATTTCAAATCCTCCTTCCCCCATTCAGAACGCCAGGGAAGCGGATGCTCAGAGAAGAGCGGATACAGACCAAGGCTTTGTTTCTCCCTCAGCAGGTGTCTGTACGGGTGCCCTTGGCAGGCGTCGCCCTTTGCCCGAGGTGGCAGACCTTGGTCTAATGTTCAAAAACCAGAAATCAAAACCAAACAACAAAATTAAACATAAGCATAAAGAAAGAACAACAATCAGTCACGGAAAGATTCTTGGCCTTTGTGTAGCTTAGCACCCAGATTTTCCCAGACAAACCATGCTCTCTACCCGTGAAAAGCCTCAGGAGATCTGTCAATCAATCATCCTTGGCTGCAAAATTCTACCTACCTCCTAACCTGATTTTCTCCTTGTAACATATGTCCACGTTCAATCAATCAGCAGTTCAGCTCTGACTGTGCTTTAGACATAAAGGGACAAGTCTCTCCCTCTTCTTCAGCCTTGATCAAAGTGAACTCAAACGATCCCAGAAGGAAGAAGTCTTCATCGAAAGCGTCTGATATTCCCCGGCCCCAGAGTTTGGTCACACTTTTACAGGAAGAATTCAGAGGAGGCCAAAAAGGAAGCCTGCCCCTTAATTCAATGTAGTCAATACTGCAAACTAAGTTTCGGAGTGAAAGTTGGCCATCGCTTGTAGCAGCCCAATGTCTATTTACATTTCTTCTAATAATTTTATCCTGATCTTCATTGAAAAAAACATTCCTACTCCTCTCAGACAAATTTCCTCCTTATACCCCGTCTCTGTTACTTCCTTCCACCCTCAGCACCAGAAGTAGGTTTGTAGGCCTAGCGTTGAGAATATCCCATTTCCCTGATGATGTCCATTAGATCTGCAATGGATATATATGACTCAATCAAAGTCACTAACCACGATTCTGGAATGAAGCTGGAATTATGGGAAAGGGGGAAAGGCATCTCTTAGTATTGGTTTGTAAACAGGAAGACGTTTTCGAAGTCTAGATCTGATGGAAACGCACCTTGGAGGAAGAAGATAAGGTCAATCCTGAAGAAAACAGGCTCCAAAAAGGAGAAGATGGGCCACACTCTGTGGCGCTGAGCTTCTGAATGCGAACGGCGTAAAGGCCTGCCCCACCTGTCCACTTTTGGGTTCCAGAGGACAGTCGAGCAAAATAGTTTCACAAAACGGAATCTGAAATAAAACTACTTGAGACCAAATCGAGGCTCTGTAACTTAGCTGTGTGAGCTAAACTCTGCGCCTCTGGGTTTCTACCTCGAAATAGAGATAATCCTGTGGCCTCCGTGGAGCTGGGAGGATTAAATCAGGCGGGGAGCAGGAAACACTTTTGATGGGGCCTGGAAGTGAGCATCTGTTGCACCTGCCAGCCACATTCAGGTAAGCAGCCCTTAACTGCCTTTGCTGACTGAGCAAAGTTGATGTGGCCTTTCTGTTGGTGGCAAATGTTAGGTGTAACTAATATACTCAAGGTTTGTTTGTTTCTTTCTTTCTTCCTTTCTTTACAATGGAAGAAATTAGCTGTGGAAATTGTGCAAGGGCTAGTGAACCATGGAGGGCAAACCTTCTATGGTGCTCTGTTTCTTATAGGATAAAGACCACAATCCTTAATGTGGCATTTAGGATCTTTAACTACTCCCAGTTCATGTCCCCTTCCTTGTCAGCAGGATACAGGGGCATCCCTCAATTCACATTCAAGTATTTCAGCAATAACCCGGCCCCTACAAAACCAACTCCTGCACCTTTGGAGTAAATCTGTGCCTTGGTGAACCTCTGAAGTCTGGGTTGCAACAGATATCTCATTAAATAATTCTGGGGGCTAGAGTACGTCACGTGTCTTACGCCTCCCACTCAAACCTTTAGTTTTTGGATGTGGGGCTGAAAACATAGGCACATCAAGTGTTTACGACACATAGGGAACTAGTCATATAACAGTAGCAGATTAAAATGGCCACTTTTAGATAAGCACAAAGATGAGGTGTCTTGCTATCCATATAATTTAATTACACACATTGAATAATTTAAAAAAAAATGATGTTGGTCTTACGTATTTTAATGGAATGCCTTGACACATTTAAATGACATCACTATTTTTTTCCTCTTGCCCACATCTTCCTCTATCAGGAAAACACGCTCTTTCTCCTAAGGAGCCCTGAATGGTGAATGTTTTTCCTGAGCCAAAGGATTTCAGACCAAGAAGTGGTCTTTGAGATCTTCTACTATAGTCTTTCCCAAAGTCTGTTCTCGAGGACACCAGCATTGTTAGATTTTAACAGATGTAAAAAAAGAGAGAGAGAGAGAAATAGGTCCTTTGGTAAAATGGTTTGATTAAAGCTGCCCTGTATAACTATCTTGTTCACAAGACACCCTAGAACCTTCAAATACTAGCTATAGCTACCGCTGCTCTCCAGTCAAGGAACATAAGTTTCTTTTTTAAAAGCTTATTTGATCATAAAACCAAATTTTCACGAAGCGTCTCTAAGGACATTTTATTCCGAGTACCACATGTGAGAAAATATAGTAGTGAGTCTAAGGTCCTTATTTTAAAACTGTAAGGAAGAAAACAAACAAACAAAAACAGGGAAAGAGAAACTGATAAACCAGCCCAAGGTTTCAAAGCAGGTTAGTGGCAGATTTAGGTCCGAAATTCGGGTCTTGGGCTGTGAATCAAGCAGCTTTTGCACAACCCACACCCGGTTCGCATCGATCTTGTACCACACAGACAACTAGATCCATACTAATAATAATATTACCTTGCTTTTATAGAGTATCTGTCCTCCAAAATGCTCAAAGCACTTTCATATGTATTGCCTCATTTATCTCACTTGAGTAGCTCAGAATGAGCTGCAAGTAAGTTAAGGGAAGGAAACTGTCACTATGTCTCCCTGTCGGGCAGGCCTCATGCTTTTCAGGGTAACAGTGATATTAAACTCTCCCCATCCTCTTCTGTGGTCATCTCTACATTACATTAATTTTTTTTTTTTTTTTTGGACACAGCTCAGTGTAACCATGGTCTTTAAAGAGCTGATACAATGGCAGTGGATGATGAAAGAAAATTTGAGCAAGAAAGTGCCAGTTTGTCTCGATTCCCTTAGCGGCAGGAAGCTTTGTGTATTCCCCGCCATCGGGGCCCAGCTTTGACACCGGGCTGTGAAATACATGTGCCTTCACTGTGGATCACTCCACTGAGCGAGCAGGGGTTTCTCTTTGAAGGTGTAATGGGACTGTAATGAGGCATCTCATTGCCTTAAATAGTACACTCGCACTTGGACCAAATAACACATTCATTAGCTGTACGGGCTCCTATTTTTCTAAGGACAGGCTAAATTAATCACAGCCGTCTACTCTCAGACCTCAGATGAGGCTGAGTAATGGAACACACTCATCTGGGAGAGTGGGGGAGGAAACAGACAGCCGATTCGGGTTTAGAGTCAAACTCGTCCTTCTTGATTGGCACCATGCCACTGGACGCAACTGTCAACAGTGATCTGCCGATGGCCCTGGACAAGAAATGCAAAGTGTGTGTGTTTCCTGACACTCCAGCAACACGTCCAAGGATGTTTCCTTGATTTTTAAACTACCATTTTCTGGGGCTCCTTAGGTCAATGGAAATATTTTTCTGGGAGCCCCTCAGCTTATCAAAATTCTGGGGAATACTGCTCTCTTCTAATAGTAGAACCGATGGATTTATCCCAAGAGAAAAATAGCATAACACTAGAATGTTAGTTCGGGAATCAGGAGACTCAAAACTCTAGCCTCAATGCTGCTGCAAGTAGCATTTGGGTGGGCTGAGGCCTATTCCACTCAAAAAGTATATAACTAAGAGTGAGTATGCAATGAATGACTTGAACATACTATTTACTGATTTGGCCTCAGTTCCTGCGTGCTTCTTGAAAAAGAGAATTTCACTGCATTCAGTATAATTCTTGACCTTAAAGGTGCTAAATCTTGCAAGACAACCTCTTTATTTGTTGGTTAATCAAAGAAACAGCAATTTAGTTCAGTGCTCAAGAGAAAGAAAAACCAGGTCTGTGGACTTACTGAGGTAAGGTGTCCACGTCTCTCCTGTGCCTTCCTAAGAGATTATAAAGGGTAATTTCAACAACACTCAGTTTTCCTTTACATACTGCCTTTACCCCTTTCTCCTCTAAGGCACAACCCCCAGCTTGTAAGTTCTTGTCTTTTTGGTAACCATTTTAAGTGAAATCAAGAGCAAGGAGGGTTTATATGTACACAGGTACAGGCATATAGTTCTGGGCAATTACGACTGTCATGATTCTCTTAGCAGCTGAAATAATAACCGCTAACATAAATATAGTTCTTTGGAGCTAACAGTGCAATTTAATGTGTTATTATCTCTAATGTGCTGAGGTTTACGGCTCACCTTCCATTACGCTATGGTTAAGGAGAATTCTTCCTGGAGTGGCCAGAGCAACTAGCTACTACTGGCTCTCCAAGAAGAGGAGACCTGCAGTGCCCTTGTGTTATAGCTGTCACCTGATTTCCTGGGCAGCTAGCTGGTGTTGGTTCCAGATAGCATACTACAAAGGTATGGATTAAAAATACAGGGCTCAAAAAAAAAAAAAAGTTCTTTATGTACTTTATTTAATCCAAAGGTTTCAAAGCTGAGAGATAACTAAATTTAAACCTACGGAGTCTCTTCCTTACAGTCACACAAATCTCTGTTGCTCTAAGATCAAGGTATGATACATTAGCAATTTATGGCCACTTGAAATACACACTGGCTCAATGTGTATTTCACATTGAATGGCTCAAGACCGCAGATCCACAGCTTTGAGCGCCCGTCAGTTTGACCTCCACTAGGTGGCGCTCCATATTAACGCAGGTCTTCAGTGTGCCAGGCAGAGCCCGGGACTTGCGCAGTAGAGTCTCTAACTTTCGTCCGCCACTATTTTCAAAGGAGTATGTCTTTGGGGCAGTCTAAAAAATTACCTGTGTCTCAAAACTCTAAAGACAACCTGCCTCATAAGTTCCACTGAAAGGGAAAGCGAAGGCTGGATACTATATAGCTGCATCACCTCTCAATAATTAATAACAACAACAACAAAATTAGGACGGAAACACATCATACCCATTGTACTGAGGCACTGTACCCAAAGTGTATTGTCTGTCTTGCTAGAGAACCAATACATACTGCTTGAAAATCTTTACTATTGAAAAGCAAAAGCAAATCAGTTATCAATTTATACAGATGCTCCCATAGCAAGAATTCGAGAGAGAGGTGATAAAGGAAGAAGGGTGATGAGATTGGCAAAAAAAAAAAAAAAAAAAAAAAAGTGAGGCAAAGTGACCCTGAAAAACAGATAGTGGGTGAAAATAAATACATAACAAGGAGAGACTGAAAAGCTGCTTGGGAAAGCGGGTGGAGACAGGAATACATGAAGCAGAGGAAATACTAGAATGAAGAAATGACTCTGGTCATACCTTGGGCAAAGCATACTTGGGTAGCTTCATCTGGGCAAATGCATTCCTTCGGTAGGACACATAGTAGTGCGGCCGTCCTCCTGACGTCAGCTGGGTCAGAAACACACAGGTTTTAAGAAGGGTTCCTGTAACAGTTGCAGGTCCTAGAGCAACAGCCACTGAGTGAAAGGAGGTAGCTGCCAGCACCTCAGTGTGAGTGACTACTGTGGACAAGTGAACGGCACTGGCGTTCGGTTCAAAGACAACTGAAACAGCATGTGTGCGTTGGTCAGAGGCCCAGACTGAACCCACTGGACAAAAACACAGTTCTTCAATTTGCACTGTGGCTCAAAAGCCAGGAAACATTTGCAGTTATTATTCACTTTTAAAGATACAAGCCTCGAGGTAAATGGGATCAATGTCCATCGAGCAGCCCAGTTCTCTAGCCCCAAGACTATGGTCACTCGAACAAGTCCCCAGGCCGTATCAGAAGGAAGAGGTCCAGCCCACACAGTGGCAGAAGGGGAGTCTCACATCTCCAGGCGCTGGATTCCCATTTGTTGCTGTGACATGATGGCTGCCAGCACGTCCAACACACAGCACTGCTGCTGACATGTCAGACGGAAAGTCAAGCCAGGTCTGAAGTCATTCTGGATCTGTCTCCCAGACAAGGTTTGTGAGCTGCCTCCCCCAAGTCTGTCCTGCACATACAGTTCAATGAACCCCGTGGGTGTGAGGGAGGGTGAGGCGGGGTGTGGTGTCTACCTCAGCACGAGCACCTTCCAGTGGACTGACTGCTTGTCTCTCTCTCCTTTGCAGCCACTCCCTTTTCCCCAGTTTTACGGGGACATTACTGACCTACACCAGTGATTTTCAACCAGTGTTCTGCAAGAATTTTTAAAACATGCAATACCTGACGACATAGTCAGGGGCACTGACCTCTTTGCCCTTAGGCGGTCAAATAAAAAAATGACAACAACCAACGCAACAATAGCTGCTCAGTGTGAAATGAATCAAAGGTAGACCCATGTTTTTGGTGAGATCAGCAAAAAGTACAGTATATTGTTTGGTGTGCCACAGAATTTTAGTAATTAGTTTATGTGTGCCATGAGATGAAAAGGTTGGAAATCGCTGATATATACACATATAAATTTGAGGTGTAAATGTGATGATTTGATACACATATATAGTATAAAATAATTACCACAAAGTTAATTAACACCTCCATAGCTTCACTTAATTAAGGTGTGTGTGTGTGTGTGTGTGGTGATACCATTTAAGATCTACTTTATTAACAAATTTCAAGCCTATAATACAGTCTTGCTATGTTTAGTCACCATGCTGTACACGAGATCCTCAGAACTAACTCATTTTACGCTTGGAAGTTTGTACCCTTGACCAACATCTCCCCACTTCCCTACCTCCTCGCACCTAGAAGCCACTATTGTACTCCCTATTTTGTGAGTATCTGTAGCTACTCTTAACCCACGTAAGTCCCTGGAGTTTACGTGTCAGCTGGAGTTTGCACGCTCAGAATGTCAGCAGAGACTTCGAGCGACATAAAAACATGACTAGAGAGTGATCATAATCACCTACTTGTGGTCAGATCACCTCTTAGTCCCAGTGATGAGTGGCAGGGTCACGTTCACAGTGGCGTGGGTAGGAAATATGTGAAACCCTAACTGCAGAGCTGATTCTCATCGTTAAGTCATACATGCGGGTGATAAATGGTTATTAGAAAACAGAAAAGGTTCCCAGAAGCAAAACTGATAGAGAAATGAATCAGAGAGAGCACCAATGTGTGTAACCATCTCAATGTCACTTGATAATTGATGCTGAAACTATCAGAGTACTCATTACTCATTTCCCTGAAGAAAAGGGAAATGTGTGTGTGCTGTGTAATCGTTTGTGAAGCATTTATAAAGTGCATAGGCTGATGTTGGGCATTTTGAACATTTGTTTCCTCAAACCATGGCATTAACTATTTTAACTTATGATTTCTTTCTAAATAAATATAAAGTGTGCCTCAATCTGTGTGTGTATATACATACATATGTGCATATATATATATGTATACATATACACACACACATACTTGTGTGTTTGTGTGTATACCCTAGAGACAGACAGAGAGACAGAGAAGCAAAGAGGGAGAGAGATGTTCCTGAAATCCTTAAATGCTGAAAAGAAGTAAAACATAGAAGCATACCCGGGAAACCTCGGCTTCTCAAACTGTTTCCCACTGTCTTAGGAGGTGAAAAGCCTGTCTGAATACATCTCATCTAAATTCTCTTTATCCTAATCACAGTCAGGGCATGACAATAATGGCTGATTACTCACCACCTTCCCTCTGCCTTGCGCGGCCTCCAGCTACCCCCCAGCTTCCTGTTCCCACCTGTTTCTCTATTTTTAAGGTGGATGTTGGGGAGGAGGCTGATTGGCTGACCGTTCTCCTGATAGGAAGAGACTGCTATTTCTGCTCCGTCCCTCTGATGGCTGATGGGGGTTCTTGGGAATGCAGATGAGGGGGATGAATGGAACTGTGCCTCGGGAGATAATCTCGGTGCTCTGAGCGGTGCCCCTCCAGACCCCCTTTGGCCCAAAGGAACTAATTAATATTCTATTACCACAGGAGCTTTGACACTTTGTAATTTTCCTTTTGTTTAAAAAATAATCCTTTTTTTTTTTTTTTTTTTGGTCTTGAGAGAGGAAGTAGGCGAAAGGGGCGCCTTAGGGACGGAAAGAGGAAAATGTCTTGGCGACTATCAGTAGAAGTGGATCTTTCATACCTGAACAAACACATAATCATCCTGGACAATCAAGGAGTCTGGGTCAATGTAGCCCGGGAAAGGTTTATTTCTGTTGGCTTCTGTGCAGTTCTGCATTCGGCATGTCAGGTATTGTGAATCTGGAAAAAAAATGGGGGTGGGGTTTACATGCACACAGAGTGGACCTTTTCTATTTCCCTCGCTAACTCCAAGTCTTTAAACAAACCTCACATTCTTTGTTAGCCACATTATTATCATTACTATTTTTATAATTGTCGTCGTGAATTTACACTCGTGCTTTCAACACCATCTCGACCATCGGCCAGTGCCTCTGCCAACCCCTGCCATCCTCAAACACGAAATGCTCGTTAATTAATTTTTTCCCTTCTAAACCAAATGCAAGTATTTTCAAAAACTGGCAGTACTGCTTGTGCTCTCATAGTATTTTTTTCTCAGTAGGCTTCACCTCCACATTTTGACCTTGGATTAACGAAGAGGGAAACACACGTGCATATGTGATCATCAATCATCAGATGCTAGAAGCACTGCTGTTATAAATAATACACGACGGTTCTATGTCAAGACAAGGGTTTTTCTTCTACTACTAATCAGAAGTGAAACAGGATAGAGAAGGGGTTCCCAAGTCAAAAGCTTTGTTCTCATTTACAGATGAGTAAATTAAGACCTCAGTTCTCATCTGAGACTCTACAGCAGATGGTAAACATACCATAATAACTCTTAAATTAATTTGATCTCTGTTAGATATATATTGTATTGGGGAAGCTGTCCCTGTTTTTCAACCACAATTATTCTGGCTTCCCTACTATTCAGGTGTCAGTTCCTTACTTAAAACTCCTTTTGCCTCCTTGGCTTTAGAATAAATTTAAACCCTCCGCTGCCCACCAACCCAGACCCCCCTTATGCTAATCTCTTCTCTCCCTGTGATTTTTCTAATCTGTCCTACTTTATGTTCCAAAAGTTGCCAAATTTTTTTTACCACTTTCGAGACTTTTCATTTGTATTTTCTCCACTTAAAATGCTTCTCCTCAGGTTGTTCCAAAAGATGGTTCTAGATTTCAGCTCACTGTTATTTCTGAGGATTTTCCATTATCACTTACTATTTTACAATATTCTGTGAATTCCCTTCATGAAATTTATTACTTACCCTTCAAGGTAATTTATCTAAAATTACCTTGCTCATTATTTATTTCTCACTCCCCACATTAGAACATAACTGACATGAAGACAGAGACGACCTCTTCTCTGTTTTGTTCACCGCTGTACTTCTAGGTTCCTAGCACCTTTCCTGACACATAGTAGACAATGCATAAATATTCACTGAAACATGCCTCTTTATTGTAATGTAACTTTTAGAATGAAAAAGGAAGTTTTACTTTTTTGATGCTTAATGAATGGTGAGTTTACTCATTTATTTTTAGAAAGAGGGGGAGGGAGGGGAAAAAGCAGGAGTGAAACATCGATGTGAGAGTGTGAGGGAGAAACATCGATCCGTTGCCTCTCGGGGACCGAACCCACAACACAGGCGTGTGCCGTGACTGGGCAACCTTTAGCTCTGCAGATGGCACCCAATCAGCTGAGTCACCACCAGTCAGGGCTGAGTGGTGAGTGTGAGGGCATCAGAGATGTATGCAGAAATCTTCTCTTTCAAATGAAAAAAAATCGATAGATAATTATTTACATGAAATAAGGGTAGGCAATACCAAATAGAGCTGAATATAAGGATTCACTAGTTTCCCTTAAGGAAATTTCCAGAACCACCTTTATTAAGG
Source organism: Mormoops blainvillei (assembly GCA_004026545.1). Classification (NCBI taxonomy): domain Eukaryota; kingdom Metazoa; phylum Chordata; class Mammalia; order Chiroptera; family Mormoopidae; genus Mormoops; species Mormoops blainvillei. Next base: position 23,182 of record PVJD01005129.1, on the reverse strand, counting down.
AAGCTGGCTATCCCAGTATTCTACCAGGAACGTCCGTAGAGGCAGCCAGCACATTTGGTCCATCTGAACAATCACGGGTGTCCTTGCTGATAAACTTTTAGGAGGCTGACGGAAGAAGGCTTTACCCACAGCCTTCTCCATCTTGCTGCCATATGCAGAAATGACAACTGGGGATAGCTCTCAAGTCCTTCAACCCAGGTAGGCCTGTGCAAATCACTGCCAATGATAAACTGATAAACTAAACAAGAGCTTCTACTTATCCTTCCCTATCTTCTTTTTCAGACATTCTAGCAGTTCCATTTTAGGGCATAACTCAAGATCTTTGTCCTTGAAGGCAATTTCTGGGACTAAACCCTTCCCAGAATGGCCAGCCCCACAGCACACAAAAACTCTAACTCAGAATTTCACACTCTGCCAGGCCCTTTTACAACCTTCAGGTGACTTTTGTTTATTTTAAAGGTAGTTTGGGATCATAGAAACAATGAAAGCTGGCAACGATGAGACCTGGGCTTGAGTTCCGGCGTGGTCACTTGGTCACTTGTGAGCTCAATAGTTCAAAGGAAATCACTCAGTCTTCCTGAGCCACTGTACTCACTCACCACGGGGATGCCAGTGCCAACTATCCTGTAGTTGGGCTGTAAGAATTAATGGAAACAAATGACATGTATGCTAAATGTTTTGAAACTCAAGCTTTTATAAATGTCAGTTATTATTGACATTGACAAAACTCCTGTTTTGTCTTTTGCTGTCTTTCACAATCATTATATCAGTCTGGTGCACATAGTGGGTCCTTAGAAGGACTGGCTGAACTGAATTTGAGTCCTCCGGCTCCACATCTGTACCAGGTAAGTGTTGGTGACCTGCCCAATACTCATTCCTCCCTGTCTCTCCAAACCTGTTCGCTCATCCTTTCTCCATGTGACAGAAGCACCTGTATGCAAGGATCAGCACTCCGGAATCTATGGCCATTCAAGGTCTTCCTACTTCCTCGCCACTGGTTGGATTAGGAAAGGGTATTTAAACCCACTTCTAGTGCATAAAAAGTGAGGGAGCCCTTTTAAGCAGCTGCTGTTAAAATCTTGCTTCTAAAGTGTATATAAAGGTATACAGAAATGCCTAATATACTTTATATTAAAAAAGAGGTTACCAATTAATAATGTTTCATCCATGTTCACTTCTTAGTTTTGAAAAATAGACCGTGGTTGTATAAGACATTAACATTAGGGAAGCTGGGTAAAGCTGTACTGTCTTGGTAACTTTTCAGTTTATCTAAATTTATTCCAAAATAAAAGTTTCTTAAAAGTAGGTTACCAAAACATGTGCATATGGACCCAATTTTGTGCCAGATGTATATATAGCTATCTGTATATGTATGTTTTCACAGGAAAAAAATGAATAAAAGATGTATTATATATGAGATGTCAACAATAGTATAGAGACCGCGATGTGAAAGAGGTGGACAACCCGCATGCAAATCGGTCAGCACCCTCAACTGGGTCAGGCCGGGGTCCTGGTGGGCTCGTGAGACCCACCTCACAAGAACTGGAGAGCCATTTCCAGTCCCTCGACCTCCCTCCACTCCCCACACCAAGGAGGGGCTATACCGTGAGCCTGTCCCTGGGCTGACGGTACAAAATGTACAACCAGGCGATGCAGAAAAGGCCCCAGGAAGGGGCCTGGAAAACATTTCTTGCTCAGAGTGGCTCCAAGAGAACTTCCGAGGCGGAGGGAAAGGCTCGGTCTCGCGGTGCCCGCCCCCGGTAAAGCGCTCCTGGTTTGCTCCCTTTCCCCTCCTAACGGGTACAGAAAGAGCCTGCCTGCGCTTCAGGGCCCGGGGCCAATCACGCTCTCTCCCTCTGCGGCTGGCTGTAATAGCATTAAGTATGATGAACTCTTTCCACACGCAGTTCCGGGGAGTGTATGCTGTGATTCCAAAGGAAGTATCTTGTAATTTGGCATTAATTAACGTGAATTAATGTATGCAACTGCTAGGCTTTAGAATTAATTGCATTACTTTCCCCACACAGATGTTTTCCTTGCCATAGGTAATTAGGACACAGGGCTGTTCTTTTCAAGCTTTCTCGCTTGGCAACAGCTGCTGTTTGGAAGAAAGGAATCCCCATCCTCCCAAACCTGTGATGATGGAGAGAAAGGGAGCAGCCCTGAAGAGGCCAGGCTTTGAGCAGAGGAGCGTGGCAGGGGGCGGGGTGTCCACGCAAGCTTGAACCCGGCTTGCTTGGTAAACCCAAGCAATCACCTGACCTCTTTAAACTCGGGCCAGTAAAGCGGGAATAAGGAAGAGCCCTCTTGCCCGGGGCTGTGATGGCCGAAGAGCTCAGGCATGAAGGCATTCGGTCTGGTACCTGGCTGGATGGTGCTCCCACAATGGTGCCCACAGTCGTCATTGAAATCCTCCCTCTTAATCACCAGTACTGCTCCCTGCATGTCAAGGGAACCGGCTGTAATGTGTATTACAGATATTTCTACTGAAACATGATGTATCTTAATAGTTGATGTTTGATTTGTGTTAAAGTTTTTTAACGTAATTTTTAAAAATACCGTGAAAAATATTCTCCTCGTATCATTACTAGGTGGCAGCTATTCCAGGCAGGCAGTTTGAGGTAGCGGCGGGGCAGGACTGGGAAACAAGCAGGGCTGTCGGGAGGGTGCGGAAGTCTCCCGCGTGCCCAGAACCAAGGGCCGGCCAGCCTGCAGCCCTGCCGTCCTGCAACCACTCCCTCTTTTGCTCTGACGGTCCTACCTCCATCTCCAACATGCCGTGTGAATCTGAGAAGGTCACTTAACCGAGCTAGGCTTCAGACATTTTCTCTCTATAATGAAGGTTATTAGAATTTTAGAACTAAAAATAAAAAGGATGTTAAAAATCAGGCTATCCCTTTAACACCTGGCAGGTCTTTCCCATGCTTGACCCCTTAAAACCTGTTTCCTCCGCTTCCTGCCCAAACGCAGCTCTCTGATGTTTCGGGCATTCAGTGTCTTCAGGGCTACTGCTACGACTGAAGCGCATAGAGACCGTATGTTCATTCAGAGAGTTGCCCTGATCTGAACTGCCTTTCCCTGTCCTGTTACCCTGGCCAGATACTTCCTGGGCCTTCTGCGAAGCTGTCCCTGAGGCTCAGGCGGGCCTCTCCCTCCCCTGCCCGTCTCCACTGACATTGTCAACAGGAGCGGAAGCACTACTACCCTTCAAACAGCCAGGGCACCTCGTGGCTGCGTCAGGAACGGTGCCAAATGCGTCCCATGCTTTTTCTTTTCTAACTCTGCATAAACACTGAAAAAGAGGTACTTTCCACATGTGAAGAACTCCAGGCTTAGGGAGGAGATCTGTAGAAGCCCGTATGCTGGTAAATGACAGAGCAAAACCCGTACAGATCTCCAGGACTCTATCCACTGATGCTTTCATTCGACAAAGAGTTGGCATCACATCCTTTAATAAACGCCTTAATATTGTCAAAGGGTCATTTGAAACAAAGCCAGAAACTATGTAGGCAAGCGTAAGTACTTTGAAGCTTCCCCCATCTCCCATTAATTTTCAACCTAAAAGAACTTCCTCCCCAGATTAAGCTTCCTGTTCTTTCTATTGTTCTATTGTTTGTTTTAGAAACTTCTTATTAAATGTTCCCACCCAACACATATACGTACACTGCCTGTGTGCACATGTGTCAACGTGCTTGTGCCCATATAAACTTCATTCCCATCAAGACTCTAAAGCTTTCTGTGGCAGGTACCAGCTAGAAGCTGAGATCTTCAAAAACGAGACTCTAGCCTCACTCAGCCCTGGAAAAAGTGCAGAGAGGAAAGTTCTGGGAAAATTAAACACTCAGATCAAATGTTCTTCTTTGGCGTGAGATGCTTTCTTCTAGGAAATGTCCTGATTTTCGTCTAATGTAGCTTTCTAAATGTTGTCTTTTATTGGTAGCCTCTGGACATTCAGGGGGCCATGACTACCACAGAGAAAATTCTGGGATAATTTTTTTGGCCAAGTATAGGGCTAGCTAGCACCTGGAGACGTGAAAGAGAGCACAAGGGCATCACAGTTTAACGGGAAGAAAAGTCGCTCGCCGATTCCCACGCAGTGTGGCGAGTGCATCCCAGGAGAGGGGCAGGTGCTGGGGGTCACACTAGAAATTCAGTTTAAAGTGAGAACAGACATAAAGCGATCCATAAGGTCACACCCAGCCATGAAAAACTGAGAAGTGCCTTTGCTCTAATAGCTTTCCAAATTAATTTCACAAAGAAAAAGAGGCGGGAGGATAGAGACAGAGTGGGAGAGAGAAGGATGAGCAGTAAGAAACAAGGAAGGAAAGCATGAGTGCAAGTGGAAAGGAGAGAGGGAGGGAAGGGGGGAGGTAGAAATGAAAGCAGTTTAGGGCACTGGCAAGAAGATATACAGAATTCCTTCTCCAGGGTTTTCTGAGGGAGCAGTGCGCAATATTTACTTAGATGTGTTCATCACATGTTATATGATTGATTCCAGGACAAAGAGTCGGTTCCAGGTAAAGCCTCTGAGATATGTGAGTAGGTTCATTTCACTATTTATTTACTCCATAGCTTTCTGTTTTCATTGCCCTCAACACTGAGTATCGCACTTTGGCTGTGGGAGTTGTTCAGCAAAAATCAATAAGGCACAATTCTTGCCTTCCATAGTGGAATAAACAAAGACAAGTGACACATTTCCTCGCCCTCTCTGTGTTCTAGCCACCTGGCTTGCCTGCTGCACCGCAACCATGCCAGCATGCCCATACTCCATATCCTTTGCATGTGCTGTTCCATCTGTCTGGAATGTTCTTCCACCAGGCACACAGTGCTCTGCCTTACTTCCATAAGGACTTGGCTAAAATATCAAATTTCACCTTACCAGAGATTCCTCTGCTTTGTTTTTCTTTCTAGAATTTATCACCGCCTGACATTATGCATTTGTTTATAATCTGCCCCCCGCCCCGCCAAGTGAAGGGTAAACACTATGAGAGGAAGGCCTTTGCAACACCCCCTGCTACCCACCACTCATGCCTAGGAGAGCTCCTGCCACAGCGAACATATCTAACAATATTTACTGAATGAATGAATAACAGGTCTGGAGTGAGCCAGACCTGGCTTCAAATCCTAGCCCTGAAGCAATGGCGAAAATAATGAATCACTGGAGGCCACATTTTCCTTGGAGTTAAAATGAGCACAGTAACAACAGTGCCCACTTCCAAGAGTTGGTGGTGGAGGTCATGCAGTTGAAAAGTATCCCTTGCAGCATCACCAGGCAAATAATAGGAATATAATGCATAGTAATGGCATCACTGGTGTCTGGGAGCAGGCAGGGCAAAGGAAGGACATGTCTGAGTGCCACAATCTTTATAAGGCAGCTCTTTTTTTTTTTTTAATTTAAAGCAGAAGTCAGAAGCATTAGAAATTTCCAAACACCCAGACACTGCCACAGATACATGTTATCTGGGCTGATGCCGCTGTGTCCTGGGGGTCCTCAGGACCCAACAAGAACCCAGACCTCTGTCCTGGAGTTCCAGCCAGCAGATGACAACTTTCTCTTGCATGCCTCTGTCCTCTCCCCTCAGGATGGGACGCCAAGGGCACACACCTCTGCACTGATGGGTAGACACACAGGATGCACGGGAAAGAGTGCAAACCGGTACAAAGACCCAGCTTTGAAAGCTGCCCAGCTGAGCCCGGGCTTGCATTCTCGCTTTCCGCTTTTCCACAGCTGTGTGTGGGGTCCTGCGTTGCCTTAGCTCACACTTTTCCGGTTGGTTTTCGGGGTTGTCTCTAGGCTACTAAATCCGAGAGGCCAAGCCGAAATCAGGAGTAGCTGAAACTTAAGAGACTTTTGCAGTTTGAAAAACAGGGTCAAAATGGCATTGCTAGAGAGAAAAGCCAAGAGCCCAGTGCCCCTGAACTAGCCAATCCTTGATGCTTGGTTTGAGGATAGGAGGAAAGAGGAGAGAATGCATTTGTCCAGTGTGTTGTCAAGTGCTGGGGAGCTGTCAGAGTCTCAAGTTGAGCAGAAACTTCCAACGTCTTCCCTAGAAGCTATGAGTAAAGTAACTGACTGAAAAAGAAAGTACATGGAGGCTCTGAAGTGTGGGGTCTAATGTTGTCATTTTGCATACTAAGGGACTTCAGCTGCAGTGGGGATGGCAGCTTTGATATTTTTCAATTTTTACATAAATGCCAAAGTGTCAATCTTACCTAGAACATTAAAGACATTTGGTATCTTTTGAAGGTTTGCTGGAGAGGAGACACAAATAGCCAAGAAAAAAAAATTTCTTAACCTTCCTCCAAATTCAATAAATGCAAATTAAAACAATAAAGATAATGCCATGCATTTTGCTCAGTAGATGGATTATGTTTAAAAGACAATCTTTCATGATGTCCTGGGCGATGGAGGGCTTGCAAACACAGGCATTCTCGTCTTGAGAGAGCTCACCTAGCCACGAGCATTTCAGAAGGCAACGTGACAACACCTATGGAACTTTAAAATACGTGTTCTTTCAAACCCTGGGTTTCAGCAGTTTCTTTTTCTGCAGTGCTTGCTACTTGTGTGCGTTTGAATGCTCACTAACCAAATAAGGAACATGTGTGTCTGTGCAGTGTGTCAGCACTGTCTGAAACAGCCAAGCATCTATATATCTATTAAGAAGATAGTGACTAACTCAATTAGAGTTGCCCGTATAATGGGGATCTATGTCGGGACTCCCCATGAAGTGGCTAAATTTACAGGTGCTGATAGGACAGGACTGTTAACTCGCTGTTGTGTTCCCTAACACTGCATTTGGCAGAACAGCTGTATGGCGTGGGCATTTGTGAGTGCTGCTCTTGTCAGTACAAAAGTAAAACCGCGAAACATCCCATCGCTAATCAATTGAGGACTGGTGAGCACTGAGGTGCCTGTCGCCTCCCTGCAGTGTTAATTTCAACAGTGTTCACCCTATCCAGGTACTGACACTTATGCTGCCCCTCTGTGCGGAAATTACAGGAGGGCTGGAGAATGGGAAGTAGAAACTAGGTGTCCCCAGTTCTCACCCAAGACCAGCACTAGTGGGATGATGGTTACATAAAGGTGTGAGTTTCCTTTTATTTCAGCTTGTGAAATTCTCTTTTGAGATTCCAGTTGGTTAAAGATCTTTGGTTTCCCCGCCTCCGCCCCCCACCACGCCCCCAGTGAAAGAGATGAAGTCCTTGGGCAAGTTTTTACAAGATTACTTACTCTTGCAAATAGACCCTGAGGCCAGTGATTGTCCTCTCTCTTTTGTCCTTGCCAGCACAGAGCCCCACCAGTAGGGAAACAGTAAAGTCACCAGTTTGACCTTTCCTTTCCAGAAGCGCAAAAGGTCCAACTTGGTACTACAGGTCCTCTCACAAGATGATGTTTACAGATGAGCACAAATATAGAACTATATGTCCATGTGTAATTGCCATGTGAAGAATTCTGATAAAAGTTGTGTTCTTTTTCTCCAAAACCAGCCAGACACACACGTGCATGTGTTACATGTGACACAAGATTTCAGGGAGTTAGTGAATTTTTATGCTCATCCACTAGCCCCACACGACTCCCCAGACCTTATGGTTAAAGGCTCTGCTTTAAAAAAATATGCCTCTACAGTGACACACATATGTATTAACTGAATCAACAAACATTAAATGTGTCAGGCTCTCAGCTATGGTTTCTACACAGAACCAACATTAAGTAAGATACAATTTCTTACAAAACTTTTAATCGAACAGGTTGGTCACCCTTTCCTTGGTAGCCATGTACATTACATACACACGCACAAATGTGCCAATGTTAGGTCAATCAATACAATATAGGTTTCCTTTTTACTGTTTTGGTATACGAGGTAGCAATTTTAATGTACGGAGTGCATATAATGTGTGAGCGTGTACACGCTCACACACATACACACACACATGTGATTTGTAAACATTAAAACTTTGTTTCCTGGATGAGGACCTGTCGATCTGTCTTCAGTCGCATGTCGGGGCCAGTAAGTGCCACATTCAATAAATATGTTTAAAAATTTCCAGGAATGCCTCCAGTGATTGATTGTAATTGAGGTTGTTCTCTTCAGCTTGCCTCCCAAAACACAGTTAATACGGAAAGAATAACATCCTTGTCATGATTTTAAACTACGATACATCCAGGTTTCACAGCACTAGTGGCAAAAAATGTCTATGTCAGTCATAGACCTTCAAAGAGCAAAATCTTCCCAGAGTTTACCTCCCCTCAATATGAGACTTCAAATGAAACAGATAGTAATTATAAAATGCTATCTAGGGAGATTTGAAATGAGACTAAGACTAAACTTTGAATAACAAATCCAGATAAGCACTCGCAACCCATCCCATAGGGACGAGCCTAATTAGCTAGTGAGGGATTTTCCCTGTGTCAAACGTCTCAGTGCCTTGGATACAAAATTCCTAAACCCATTAAAATCAGAAAGAAAAAAAACCCTGTTCATGTTATATTATTTTTGAATATTTTCTACAATATCTATGACTGAGCATATAAGCAATAAGTTCCATATATTGAATTTTTATACTAAATAATAACGAAGAGTTAGAGAACCAAGAGATTTCAATCCGGGGATGGGGAAAGAGATAACGTATAAATATGGAAATTCTTGGAGCCACTGAGCAGCCTGGAGTCTAATGTTGAAATACCTGTTTATTCTCAGCTACATCTGCTAACACTTTGCTACATGTTCTGAGCTCTCTGTATCCGCTCCTTTCCTCCTCCTCCTCCTCCTCTGTTTCTTTTGCTTGGAGCCATGGTTACTGTGTTGGAGAGAGAGGGATCCAGAGAAAGAGAAGACTGGAGTGGGGGAGAGAGGAAAGGAGGGGGAGGGAGGACATGATACCGAGAAAATCTCAATTTTTTACACTCAGTCGGGCCAGGCATTATGCTTAGATCCTTTCCTTCAATTGGTAGGTAATTTTTTTTTTCTGTTTTGTTTTGACAGGGATAACTTTTCAAATTAAATCCCTTTATTGAATTTTCACTCTTGGATAGTTTCTGAAGATGCTGCCTTTGCAAAAAAGTAAAATAAAACAAATAAAATTAGAACTGATATATTTCATGCCTTGTGTAAACTGGGCCTGAGATGATAGTTGGGCATGATCAACCTCCATGCCTGCAGGGAACACAGGAATAATGATGGGTGGGGGGAAAAGTGCAGAACAGGGAAAGAGATGACCTTGCTGTTTTCAGGACATGAGGTTCTGTGCATTAAACGCCACACGCCATAAGGCAGCAGCAGCCCCAAAAGCTCAAAAATGAAAGCAGTCTAGGATGCTACCGATTCCATCCAGAGCTTCCCAAACAAGGGTGTAGTCATGGAGACGGACCCTACAGCTCTTTCGTTAGTTTTCACTGTGGGACTTTTCGACCCTAGGCGTGGTCCATGGGCCAGCACCGTCAGCCTCGCCTTGGAGCTCGTTAGGAATGCAGACTCTTGGGTCTCTTCGGAATCAGAGTTTACATTTTAACAAGGTCCCTAGGTGGATCGTGTGCATGTTAAAGTTTGGGGGGCCATACTCTATAAGTTTCGGGCAACCTTGTCAGTGAGGTTAGGCAGCCAGTTGGTAACCCTGACACTTGGTCAGTTATGCATTCAGTCACTGAACAAATATTTATCATGATACACGTGGACACTGCGGCATGGGCCGCAGACAGACTATCAAACAACGGTACACATGGCCCTGGCACCCACAGCACTGACTGGTGGAGAGAGAAAGTTGTGATCAAATAAGTGCGTAAACGGAATGTGTAATTTCAAACTCAGATGAGCACAATAAAGAAAAATAATAGAGTTGGATGAAAGCAAACAGACTGAGAAACTGGTTCGCATTGGGAGTTCAAGAAAGACTTACCCTAAAAAATGATACTTTCCCGGATTTTGTTATAGCTCTATGGTTTTATTGGAGGCTATCTTTGGGTAAAGCTGGGTGAAAAGTACAGGGAGCTCTACTATTTCTTTTGCGACTTCTATGTGAGTCTAAAATTACTTCAAAATAAAAAGTCAAAAAAAAAAAACACCCAAAAACCAGAATTGGATGCTTGACCTGAAATCTGAACCACTCACAGTGATTAATTACACTGAATTCCTTGAGAAGAGGAAGGGGGAGTATTCCAGACAGGAAACAGCAAGTATACGAGCCTCAAACCGAGTCCCACAGCCCTCCATGTTCCAATAATTAAAAGCAAACTCAAGGGCCTGCAGGCAAAGAGTGAGGACAGGACAGAGTGAGATGAGCCTGAGGAAATGTACAGGTACCCACTTACGCTGTGGCTATAGATCAAGGGGAGAACTTTGCTCTGTCCCCGGAACAATGGGAAGGAAGTCAAAGCTCTAAACAGATAGCATGACTGTTTTTACCTTAGGAAAACACTGCCTGGGCTATGGTGCAGTGAGAAGCAAACCCTGGGATCTGAGCTGACAGAATCAGCTCCAGGGCAGCGAGGGAGGCCCACCCCACCGAAGAGGCGGGCAAGCTCTGCAGTAGAGCTCATTCTGCGTCAGGCACAGGGCGGGGCATATGACGTGACATACGGCAGCCCTGCCTGAATTTGTAAAGGAGGAAGGTGATGGTCAGCTTGGACCCTGATCCATCCTTCCACTGATCCTGCCACGGGATACATTCGTTCTCCAAAACGGCAGTAAAACCTCTAGAGATGAAAGTTCCCATGGTGGGTGCACAGTAGCAGTGCACATGTGATTTTTTTAAGGGTCCGGGCTACAGGGGGGACCGGTGACCTTCTGTGAGTTGTCAGCTGATGAAAGTGCAGGTATTGCTGCCTTTGGGTTCAGAACAGCTGAAGACAAATCGACAGGCACAAGTGTCACGTTTGAGTTGTGAGGGGTATTTTTGATATTGAAACAGGGATTATCTCAATAATTAGATCATTATTCCCTGGCTCAGTGCTTCTAACAGGTACTGCTCTGTGGCAACTGTGGGTGGTCCAGTCTCTCTGTCCTCTACACTTGGGACCTCTTTCTTCTCCTATCTTTTCTCTCCTCATCCCTTTTTCTTACACACTTTCCTCTTTGCCCTCATCCTTTTCACCTTTACTGCCCAATCTGAGGTCTCATGGTACCTGGTCAATTCTTAGACTTTCTGGAGATCCTCAGGACCAAAGAAGGAGAAGGAAGCTTGTGATATTGCTGTTTATACGTGCTGTTTCTATGACTCAGTTTTCTCATCTGCAAAAGGGAAATAACACCTTACAAATTGAGAGGATTCCTTGTGATAAAGTATATAAAGTGCTTAGCATAATTCTTGGTGCAGGGTAAGCGCTCAGTAAATGTCAGTTACAACAGCACACATTCTTGTTGACTCATTTAATTTGCAGTGAAGACACGAAGGCATAAAGAGCTTACGCTGGTTTTTCAAGGTTACACGATTAGTGAGCAGACTTTTGATTTTCTCAGACATGGGTTTAAATTCTGGATTTTCCCTTTACTTTCCTCTGTGTCATGTACCTAACGCTACAATCTCCACACGACCTGTAGTCCTTCTCTGGAGACGGCCCCACCAGGGTGGTTCTGAACACCACAGGTGAACAGCTGACTCCGCAGACTGTCCCCTCCTGCGGCTTAACAGGAGGACACACAGGATGACTCTCTCCTCATCATCAGTTCCTAAGTGCTTTGTATTTCTCCACACAAGACAGGGAGGCATTGCCTGGATGCCAGGGTCCATAAAATAAGGACCCTGGAAAAACTAATCAAAATAAAACAGCAGCAATGACAACAAGAAAACACCGTAGAAATAAGGAATTTTCAATTTTCTCATTACCTGGAAAGAAAAATACCTTGATTGAATGACAGCTGTCAAAAATTATTAAGACAGTTCTGAAGTACTAAGAACAGGAAAAGTCCTCATGTCCAAATGACTCGGGTTATTGCCAATGACTTTCCCGAACACAGATGTGGTTTACGAAACTAGCGTTACTGTGAACATCATGGAAAACTTGATGTACTTACGACCATCCACCGTCCTGGCCTCGAGGTGCACAAGATCTGGCTCCTTGTTTGATCCCATCATAGACCTAAAAAAAAAATAAAGAAACATGAAAAGGGACATCAGCCTTAGGGACTCCACACGTCCCTAAGAGAAACTCAGCTGAGCCCACAGACTACCCATGTCCACAGGCTTCAGAAACCACCATCCTTGGAACATCTACTGCATTTATTTATAAAGCCTGACAGCAAAGCTTCCACTTCACATAAAAACAATAATGAAACCTTTATTTGGTGAAGGCCAGGAGTGACTCTAGCAAAGATACTGTGTGTTATTAGCTCGGCCGTTCAAATAAGTCCTGCACATGGCATGTGCTCTCCTGCAACAATCTCACCGACAGTATATTAAACTTTCAAGACTTATCAGACAGGTGCAAGGCAGGTTGTTTTACTTGAGTGACCTGAACAGTGATTCCACAGAAAACCAATCTAATTAATTCTTTCATTTGAAATTTGCAGAACTACCTACTGCTACCCTATGAACTATGGAACATCAAGTGACCCAACCGATGTGTCGGAAGTGGCCAGCACAGCAAAAGAATGTATTGTTGAACCAATGTTAGGGGAAAACACAGATACGTCTGAAACTGTATGTGTAAATAGAATAAAAGTCTATTTAAAATGCCTTGGAGGCACATATTATGTAGTGTCAGCTTGCAGAGAGGCATCTTAAAGAGAAAATAGTAATTCTGTTACACAAATAATGTGGGCGATCATACTCTCTCTAAGACCTCTATACAGGAAGGTGAATTAAACTTGGGACCGTCTATAATTTGCTTTCATCGGGATGTGCAGAACTTTCATTTAATTTGCTTCATTTCTTCACGGAAATAGTCACTTGCCTCAAAAGTGGTGCCTCTTCCTGCCCCGAAGCACTCAGCCCAGCCATCAAGTCCATGTGAGAATATGCAAATATATTAAAAATGCTCCTGGCAGTCAGGACTCAGTGTGGTACCCAAGGCCCTACTTACGGGCCCCCCACCTCCTGATGCGCTGGAAGACTGGTGATCCCCCAAAGGCGCGCGTTTGCTTCCTACCCCTGCGTAAGCCTTGGGAAGTTTCTATCTTCAGCTTGAATGGCTCTTCTCCAGTTTCACCTAATTTTCTTTGATTCTTATTTTATGACGCAACTGAAAGTCACCTCCTCCACTGAATATTCCCCAGTTACTCCAGGAAAATCACTCCCCTCCTACCAACAAATACTTATTTTTAATAAATCCTGTAATAGTTTGCTATCATGATTTTTGTGTCTTTCCCCAGATAAAAGCGGCCCCTTTCCCCCAAAAAGAGCTGCCGGAAATTTTTTTCTATGTATAGTACTTGAGCTATAATAGCTAAATGCTGAATGAAAGAAGGAAGGAGTAAATGAAGGGATGAAGGCAGAAAGGGATACGGGAAGAAAGGGGAGTATATAAATGGTCTGTTAGCTCTTTGAAATAAGTAAATTAATCATTGTCCTAAGGGCATTCCCAAAGCTCTTCTTACTTGAACTCATTTTCCCAGCTCAAAGACTGAAACCTAGATAGCTTAGTTTCTCTTCATTTTTTTAAAAAACGAGTCTCCTTAAGGTCCTGTTATCACTGTAAGTTTTCTCTGATTGACAGATGGCCCGAAATTCAGTCTATGCTCAAAACATTAAACCCTGCTTTCTTCTCTCAGGAAGCAGAAATGTCCTAACAAGGGTTTCTAACTTCCCCCGAAGAGACAGGGGCATGCACTTGGATCCTTCACATCATCGGAATCGGAACACAGGCAGACAGTAACACTTTCATGACCATTTCAGTTAACACTGTAGCGACTGCTTGTTCGGGGACAGGGGTTCCCCGCTTCCCATACTGAAGCACTGCTGGGTCTCTGGGTGACCTCTTCCGACAAGGTCATAGTCAAGAGCATTAAAAAGAAAATAAGCCGCCTGACAACCCTCCAACTAGATACCACAGTAGTTAACTGCTTTTTGCAAATTGTCACTGGGTAGCTACATGTCATTCACCTTCCACTTTGCCTGTTGTTTCTTCCTTGAAATGAGTAGCACCTATTATTCCCAGGAGAATACTGGCATCCCAGAAAGGCGATGTTGAGAGTAGCGTGCAAACCTATCTGCTTGGCTTATGGTTAATGCCCATGAGAGGCCAAACAATTGCTCTGCATCCAGGCACATCTCTTCGAGCGCTCATGGCCCCAAATCAATGAAAGCAGTAGTCTCCTAAGATCTTTTGTTATCTCCAAAGGCAGGACCTGTTGTTTCGAGGGACATTTCCCTCTTTCTAACTAATGAAAAGAGACAGAGACAGAAGAGTCTCCTTCTCCGCCCTGCCTCACCGACTCCCTTACCCTGCCTGAATCTGTGTCCAACTGCAGTAAAACAACTGCAGCAGCGAAATAAAACTTTAAAGTCTAACCACAGGGTTTCCAACCACTTTTGTTTGCTGCTGGGCTCGCCCCAGTCTTGCGGTCTGGAGGCAATTCCTCCAGATCTGCAGTCACAGGCTATAAAGAGTTATTGGTGCTTGTACTTTGTGGCACTGGTGAATCCTTAAGAGCAGACACCAGATAGTGCTAAATGTCTGCAGAGGTGCTGGTTTCATAGTCCTGCCACTGACCAGGCATCTTGCGGAATCGCTCTGCTACAGCTGAATCATAACACATCATTCTCCGGCCCATTTATACATACTGGTTGGCACTGTGGCACTTGGTGTTTTTCTGTGCATTTTAAGACCAACTGTTAAACTTGGTGATGACGATGACGATGATGATGATGATAGATGGTCGCCAGGGGGTGGGGGAGGGGGAAATGGGGAGAGGATGGTAAAAGGGCACAGAGTTTCTGTTATAAAATGAATAAGGTCTGAGGATCTACTGTATAATACCATGGTGTCTACAGCTGATAATACTGTGTTTTCTAACTGCAGTTTGCTAAGAGAGTGGAAGTTATGGGTTCTCACACACGCCCAAAAAGGTAAATACAGAGGTGAGGGATGTGTTAACTCGGTTGTGAAAATCCTTTCACAATGTACATGGACATCAAATTATCATATTGAACACTTTAAATAGAATTCTGTTTGTCAATTATACCTCAATGATGCTCAAAAATAATAATAAATCAAAGAAAAACAGCATAAATATAAAATTTAATCCAAAATGTTCTCTTGATCTTATTTTCAGGCTGAGATCTCAAGCATGGTTCCAAGTATCTCTAGCCAGCAAGTCTGACTTCCAGTAGTAAGCACAAAGTGTTGGGCCCCTTTGCTCTATGCTTCTAGATTGCCCTGGAAACAAGCACGTTCCTGTCAACATGTCCCTATCATGGTTCATAATGGCTTGCTTAGTCTCTTTGCATAAATGCTTCTCTTATTTTTCTGAGCTCCGAAAAGGCAGCTGCTCATTTTTATCAGCAAAGTGACTATGCTTACCAGAGCGTAGAGAGAAAGTTTTCCGCAATAAATACATAGAAAACATCTTTACACTGGTCAATATTTACCGTCTCTCCCCATTTTTATATATATATATGCACTTGGATATTTCAGATATATATATATATATATATCCCTGATAGATTGGGTGGGTCTTCTGGGACTCAGAAAGAACCTGTCCATAAGTATGAAAGAAAAAAAAATTGGTGCAGGGGGTCCTTTAATTATATAAGAAGGGAATAGGGTAACTGTATCTTGTTTATCTTTATATTGCCCTTATGTCTAATTGGGAGAATAAATTCCCTGCTTGAACTGAATTTCACAGAGGGGAAGGGAAGTCTTCAGGTCTTTGCACATACTTGTATCTGTGTCTAGAAAGCCCTCTTACCCTCTTCTGCCTTGTTAACACTGACGGTCTGTGGTTCAGCTGCAGATGAGTGAAGATGAAAGTAGACTTCCCAGTAGGGGTGCCACTTAAGCTACGCTGATTCACTTTTGACACTTCCAGACTATGAGCATACATTTGCATAGCATAAATGAGGCCATGTTTCAATTGGTGACTCATCTGTCTATCCTTCTTATTCACAGACAAGCTGAACCTTTCTGAATTTCCATGATGGCACCAAGCATGCCACGTACAAACATTCAACAAATGTTTCCTGAATGATTTTGGATAAGGGAGAAGTGAACAACCAGCCTTATCAGCATTTATCAACTTATCTGTATGTGTGACGTTTGGCAAGTTACTTAACATCTCTGTACTTTGATATTTTTTAATGTATAAAATGAGGCTAAAATAAGTTGTCCTAGAATATACATCTTAAAGCACTTAGCAGATTCCTGGCGCAGAGCAAGGGCTCAGGAATGGATTTGATTTCTTTCTTCTCTTCTTTCCCTTTCTTACTTCAGGAGATAGATGGAGAATATTAATACTCATCTCAAAATTAAAATTAATGTTGGTAATAAAAGCTTCTTGGGATATCATGGTACCCCATTAGCAGAAATGATTAATTATCATAAATCAATAGACAAAAAGAATCAACAGCCCAGAGATCAAGTACATGAATAAATAGAAACATTTATTTATTCAGTAAAACATCTCAATGCCCTATTGTGTGATAAGAACAAGGGCTACAGATTCCCTGCCCTTTGGAGCTGTAGAGCTATGAAAGAGACAGTGATCCAATGAGACAGGGCTCTGATATTCAAGGTGCTCTTTGAAGACATAGGACTGCTGTCCTTTCACTTGCGGATAGAGACCTGGGAGAGAAGAAAGGCACAGGAAGCCTTTAGAATAAATGGACTGAATCTTCAAGGATATGCGGTGATATGATAAAGAGATAGAGGGAGTGGAAGAGCCCTGTAGTAGGTAAATAGGTCCTAGGTCAGAGAGATGATGACCCATATAGAGACCTAGTTGTTAAGTCAATAGGGTGGTTCTAATGTTTTCAGAGGAGAGCAATAGAAGACAAAATAAAAGGTTAGGCAGGAGCACTGTGTGCCTCACGTTAAGGTTTTCTATTTGATGCTAAAAGCCACAGGATGCCACTGAAGAAAGTTAAGTGTGCCAATTTATAAACAGCTGAAAAGAAGAACTGTGTTCCTATTGTAACCAAGCAAACCGGGGCTCAGCCATGGGGTGCCTTTGACACATGACACAATAATTAGAATTGAAGGAAACAGGTTTTTATTTATAGGATTCCAACCTTGGGGAGGCTGGGAGCACTCCTGCTCAGGGCCCTGTTCTCCCATGAGACCTAGCACTTCCCTTGCTTCCCAAAAGGCTACAAGCCAAAACAATGCCCAGAAGTTCCCCATATCCTTGTCTGTTCTTAAGCCAGCTGCACAAACGAATCCCCATCCTCTCTGGAAGGTGCACTTGTGGGTTTCAGAGTTGCCATCCTCTTGAAGCAGCTCTCTCCTTCAGGATCCAGGGTACATTGGCTCAGCCTCCACGTAACGGTTCAGGAAAACACGTGCTATGTTACACTGGGTCACGGTGGAGTCCAGGGAGGCACACATCTCAAAAGAGCGGCTTCTCCGTACATCCTTCAGAGAAGCAGAAGTAACTCCTCTCCCACTGTAGGCTGCATGGCTTCTCTTCACGGTGGACCGCTCATGTCTCTCTCACTCCCTCCGGACCTCTCCTCTTCACGGTGGGCTCTCTCCTACACACCAGACCTTGGAGCTGACTCTCTCCTACCCACCTTTCAGCCCCCATGGCTTCTTCTACTTTCTCTCTCTCAGCTCCCCCACCCTTGTTGTAAATGCTCAGCCCAGAACTTACTATGTGACCTTATATCTGGCCCCTCCTATGATGTGCCATTTTTGCCAGTTCCCCCATATCTTTTACTATCTTTAGGCTGCCATCTTTGGTCAGGAGTTCCCAGCAACTTCCAGGGTGGGTATCTGCCCCCTGCCTCTTACACAGGCACTGTATAAGCTCTCCTGGCTATGTCACAAGTCCCTGAATGTTCTCAGAGTCACTACACCTTTCGCCCTGGGTGACAGCCCTCTCTGTTTAAGAAAGTCCTGGCTATTAACTTGCCATTGTTATGCAAAGTACCTTAAACACCCACCCTATCATCCACTTCTCCCTCCCTCCAGTCAAGAGCTGTGGGGAATGTACTCTACTATTTTCAGGGGACCCCCACTCTGCACCCCAATCACACCATCTATCTATGTGTCAGCTTTCCTGTCCAACCAGAGTGCGAGGTAAGGTTCTCTGGCCATGCTAGGTAGGGCTCTGTTGATGAAAACAAGACAAAGCCAGTCTCCTGCACCCACATGTCCAGCACCTCCAGATCGTAAGCAGACTTAGGAGCCATTATGGAATAAAATCTACGGATGATCAAAGTCAAGAATGCAAATAAGACCGCCGCTCCCTGAAACAGCCCACAGTGACGTCAGCAATGCTACCTCGGCCTCCCGACATGTAATCATCCAAATGCAGCCTTTGGGGACATTTTCTACAGAGAAACTCAGAAATGTCACCAGTTTATCATTCTCCTGGCATTCTGTCTGAGTTTATACCAGTTTAATATAGTGCTCAATAAAGGCCGTGGAGCCACGAAATGTCCCGATGTAGATAACCGCAGAGCAAGTATTAAAAAGTAAACCGGGTGATGGAACAGGACCTATTTTATTCAGGTTTGCATGTGCAGTAAGCAGCATAGGAGACAAGGAGGGCTCTGCAGTGGAGCCAAGGCTGGGAGCCAGAGACACCTGCTTTCGTCCACTTGGGTGTAGATGGATGTTCCCAGGGCCTCGCTCCATGAACAAAGCACATGGACGCAAGGGGTCCTGTCTGCTACAGAGGTGCCGACAGCTGTTAGCAGTGGACACTCTGATTCCCTCTCCTGTAGTCAAGGGTCTCCCCTTCACCTGCCGCTGCAGTTAGGCTCTCAAGACAAACGTCATCGTCAGGGAAGTCCTGGTTAGCGCTGCAACTTTTACTCTTGAGCAAAGCAGCGTAGCCTGAGGTCTCATTTCCTGTCCATCTGTGGGGAATGGGACAGAAAACACACACACACACACACACACAAACATACAGCCCAGAAATGTCATTTGAACCTTGACCCTAAGGCTAAGAAACATGCCTTCTTTCTTCTGGACTCCATGCTGTCCCACTGGTTACCCCGAAACCAAGATAACTATTGCAAATAATGGATACGCAAATGAAAATGAGGCTTAGTTTCTTGAATGCACACAGTGGTTACTGAGAATCGGCAATGGTCAGCAACTTTAAGCTCACCAAATTATGCTTTTTGTTATCCTTTCACCCCAAGCCAGAGCCTTATTGTTTGTTAGATGAGGTCTGCCACAAAGTGCATGAGAGAGAAAGATTGAGAATGAGGGGATAGAAAAGCTTGGGAGGGTTGTGGGGGGTGAGGTTGTTTCCTGCACCAAAGTGCTTGAGAGCAATAAAGATGAAAGTTTAAAGAGCAATGCTTAGAAACAAGCAACATGTCTCCTCAGACGCCGAAATGACCAGGTCTAAACTGGCCAAGGAGAGCCGTTCTGCGGCTTTGTTGCTTCTCCTCCGCCATTTTCCGTTTTTCAGAAGTAATGGTTTTGCGTCTTACACCATTGTCTGCATGGCCTGTTTCCTTCTTATTCTCTCGCTTTTATGGCCCCTCCCCATGTTTGCCTTTGTTGATTTTTCCTGAATGCACATGAAGGGGCCTGGAGGGACATCAGGGCGCAAGGCCAGATCATCACCCCGACCCCCAAACAGGAATAACGGGTCCGATGGGTACAGAGAAACAGATTTAAAATGATCGTAGAGTTTGGGATCAAGCTAAAGGATGAGCTCACAATGTTTTTTAATAAGATTTCTTTTTATCTTTTTAAACCTCACTGATATTATACCCTATGTATTTTTAGCAACTCGTTAATTTTATGCAATAATTTATCTTGGAGACTGTGCCATGCCAGAACATAAAATTAATGAGATAGATCTCTAACTACTTTATTGCAATCTATTACATGGAAATACCCAATTTATCTAAATATTGTCTATTGATTAATCCCAAGGAATAAACGCACACACATGGAAAAATGCTACTGGGGATACACATTCAAAATTCACAATGGAAGTCACCTCTGGTAGCCTTTAGAATTGGGGTGATAGTCAAAAGGGACCATTATCTTCATCAGTAATTTTAAAACCATTTACAAGGAAGATCTATTTATGCATCCTCTTAATATTAAATCTGTACCATTAACAAAAACAAGACTATTTCTTCAGTCTGGAAAACAAAGTTTAAGAGAAGATGTAATCACTGTGTGCAAATCAACAAAGAGATAAAGAGAAGAGATAAGAGAAACTTACATGAGATGTGGAATTCCCTCAAATCTCAGAATACTTAACACCTTGACACCATCTTACTAAGACTGCCAAGGTAGCCAAGGCTGCTACAGAGTTGTGGCAGTGAGAGCCAAAGCTAAGGACAGCAGGAGGTGCATGTCTGTGATGATCCTAACTGAGAGGAGGAAGGTGTGGTGGCCTGGCGTGGGACCTGAGGCCACAGTAACAGAAGACGAGGGGTGGGGAAAGGCTTCCCTCTTCCCCTTTCTTTCCATTTCTGTGAAGGGTAAAGAACTTCAGAATAGAGGGTACAACTAATGTGAGAATAAATAAACTGAAACCTGAGCACTTTGCTGTTGGAAACTATCTGACCCAGAGAATTTATATTCCCTAAAAGAATTCCAAGGATGACAGTCCCCCAATTTTTTGTTCAAATACATCACATGAAGAAAAAATATCACACATGTCCAATAATTGATGTTAGCTATAAGTTGTGGAAACGCACTAGAGTACGTACATATTAACTTTAGAAAATATACGCAAAATAGAAACTAAAAAAACAGAAGCAAAAAATCAGGAATTGTACAATTTTCTGCCCATATCTCAGTGAATCATCCTGCCCATGCCTTGGGGTGCTGCTGCAGGTAACTTGCCATGGAAACTATTGTTTGAGACTGAAAATTCCTGGGGTGGTCTTAACACTTTACACCAGCAGAGGAGGTAGTGTAACCTTGATGAAAGTTTTAATTAATGAATAAACAGAGGAATTCAACAAGTATTTACTGAACGCCAACAATGCGGCAGAGGTAGTTTTAGGTGCTAAGGGGCTTAGCAGTATTCACAGAGCAAAGTCCCCACCCCTTATGCAGCTTATATTTCAATAAAGACAGGGTGTGTGTGTGTGTATAAAATATCAGACGGTGACATTTCTTGAAAGTTATGTAGAGAAATTCATGTATATGAACTGTGAGGGTCTTCAACTACATAATAAACTCCATTGTCATTTTCATATGATGTTGATCTGTGGCTGGTGTACCCATTTCAAGTGTGGGATTGATGTCATATATGCCCGGTGAGACTGTGCCTTTGTTGATGACCTGCTCATCGACTGACAACAACCTGGATGAGGACACACACTGCGTGCCTAGAAAATTCACACGTGACACAGATTCAGGGAAGAATAATGGTGAGATAAGAGAAAGGCAGTGTTAGCTCTGAAAGCAACTGACCCGCCCAAGGGCAAACATTTAATAAATAATACAATCAGATGGGAACCCAGGCTTTCTAATGTCTCTGCAGCTCCATGTACCAACTATTAAAAAAACACTTAATAATAAGGTTGTCAAGGAAAGTAAAGGTCAACAATATGAGTTAAGGGGGCCTTTAGATATATCTATCAGGGATATATATTTAGAATCTCCCCAAAATTCAAATGCTGAAACCTAAATTCCAAGGTGATGGTATCAGGAGGTGAGGCCTTTGGGGGATGATTAGATTATGAGGGTGAACCCCTGATGAATGGGATGAGTGCCCTTATAAGAGAGGCCAGAGAGATCCCTCACCCCTTCTACCATGGGAGGACACAATGAGAGGACAGCTGTCTGAAACTCAGGCGAAGGCCTTCATCAGAGCCCTACCACGCTGGCGCCCTGCTCTCCGACTCCCAGACTCCGGAACTGGGAGAGATAAATGGCTGTTGTTTATAAACCATCCAGTGGGTGGTGCTTTGTTGCAGCCCAACTGGACTAAGACGTGTGCTGGCAATTAGGGTACCAAAGACCTAGGAACATTTGAGAGTTCCATGTCCTAGCGATTGGGAACAGACAGGATATAACACTTAGTTTAGACCCTCAAGTATCGGGGCGTCTTAAGTCTGGAGGTGGCTTCTCTGCAACTACTTGTAAAATGACTAAATAAATCCTGATGCTCCTCAGACACACAGTGTTAGTTTCCGCATTGGGCTGCCAGGTCCCTGGCCCTCACATAGGGCTGTCTGAAGCATTCTTGAATAGCTCTTCTATACTTATTTCAGCCTATTATGACACAAAGACATGCTTTATTGCTGGGTGTTGGTACTTCTGGGAAAAAAAATACCCTGAGAGGCTACTGCCTATAAACTCTTCAGTGGAGAGGGAAAGTGATCCAGTTATTAAAGCCTGAAGGACAGCAAGGACAGATTGGGTTAGATATACAAGGGAATTAAATCCATCTTCTCAGCAAGACAAAAAGTCTTGGGGTGCCACAAGGCCGCTCGTCTCCTTAATACTTTGCTTATTTACAAAGCACTTGTGGACCTGTGAGTACAGGGTCGCAGGGGTTTGCAATGGGCAAAGCTAGAGATGATATCCCTGTGGAAATACTCAAGGCTGTGTCCATTTGCCTTTGAACTCTTATTAACTGCTTGGTCAAGAAAGCCAATTTTTCTTTTTAAAAGAAATTACTACTCTACTATGGATGTAAATTTGTAAAGTTAGAGTTGAGGGAAAAAATCTCAGAACAATATAAAGAGTAAAAGAGAGGCAGGAGGAGAGAAGGGGACAGAAAGGAGGATCAACAGGTGGAGGACAAGGCAGGTGGAGGAAGGAGTGAAAGAGAAGATGGGGAAGAAAAGAGAGAGAGAAAAAGAGAGGATGCATGGGTTGGGGACATTAGCAGGATGACAACGGGGAGAAGAGGAGGGGAGAAGGACAGAAGAGATCTCCTTCTCTGTGGCTATTCTGCAGAGGTCATGAAGTGTGCTTTTTAGTTGTCTTCTACCATTTCCCCGCTCTAGGAAATATGCTTGACTCATTTATTATTATTATTAATGGTATAGTTTACATAATAACTTTTTAAAAAATCTAACACTAAAAGCAATATGTGTTCATTTAAAATACAATGGAAAGTGTATCAAAGTTAAAAACAAAAGCATTCATACA